>APFE031394081.1:0-16616 GCA_000404065.3 Pinus taeda | reverse complement strand
AAAAACAGATGTAAAATTGCGTTGTAAAAGTATAGTAATTTCTAGTCAATCTAGGCTGTTCATTAGGCAGATGATCTGATGGTAGAATTTATGTTTAGTTTAGGTTTTTTGCCCTAGAAGGCAACCCCTCTCTTTGTATGAGGGTATTGTATTGAGGCTGTGGAATAATGTGTATTCTCAGAGCGAGAAACAGAGAGGTGAGACTGTGAAAGAAAACAAAGGATATTACAACGGATCTACTGTAGGTTGTGTCTCTTCATTTTGCTTGATAATAGAAAGGAAGGACTGGCTGTTCGGGGTGGACGTAGCCCAAACTAGGTGAATCACGTATATCTGTGTCTCTTTGGTTTTATGTGTTTGTGTTTTTCCGCATATTATATGTCTTGCATTTTTCGGTCATATATAATATTTTTCTAATAGAGAATATATCATTGATCATGGATGCCATGTATTTGATGCATATCATTGTATCGGTGTTTCATAAAGGAGAGAACACTTGTGTGCAATTGTAAAATATATGTATCATTTTATCGTGTTGGTGTATTGCACATGGAGAGACCCATGGAGTCATGCATGAATTGAGAGAGAGTTATGTGAGTCATGGTTCAATAATATATGAGTCATTTGGGGGCATTGTACAACAATGACATATTATTCTAGTTGCTATGTAATAGGCATTTCGAGCCCCCTAATATTTGTCAAATATTTTCGGTCATAGATGGCTAGAAGTCCTTGTTAAAGGGGGAGTGTTTTCAAAAGAAGATCGCATAATGTTGGCTATTAGGTGAAGTGGTTTTAGAGTCTTATATGTAGAAAAAAGAGTGATGTTATTGATTCAAGTTGACTCAACTCCCAGATTTAACCAAGATCTTTTGCTTTTGTGATGTGATCAGAATTTCTTTTGAAAGAGCATAAAGAAGCATATATGCATGTTGTAAAGAAGAAGGAACATGACAAGAATCAACAGCATAAACACATGACGTTCATAATGGAGTTCGGCTAGAAGGGACTACATCTCTGAGCCTTGGTGTCAAGATGGTGTAGGCCGCTGCATTAAGCGCTGGAAAGAGTGAGGATGTACATGCATGTGTTTTCTCTATCATACAAGGAATATGCCCTTGTGCAGGAGTGGCTCCAAGAGGCGTTCCACTGCAATAACTCTCATTCAAAAAGGACTCCTATTAGTATGACATAATTTCACATAAGACAATAACGAGCATCCCACCAACATGGCATCAAAGGGATCTCCATTCCGACATACATGGCTACAACATGAGTATCATGTCAACATGACGACAAAGGGATCTCCATTCCGACATACATGGCTACAACATGAGTATCTTGTCAACATGACGACAAAGGGATCTCAAACAAAACATGAAGAATCATGACAACAAGTACATCCCATAGATGATTCCATGTCACATCAAGAAGGAATCATGAAACAAGTAAGAAAACAAGATCCCACATCAAACATCAAACAAGGATCTATGCAACACAATGCATCTCATAGAAAAAATAAGTACATGAACACACTACATATACCTCACATCCTGGGGCCATATGAAGAAAATGATGTCAAAATTCCAAAGCTGGCCATAGCATCAATATTGCGATGTTGATTAGTGAAAAATCGATTGCTCACACATGCTGCAATGCTACACATGTTGCAGTTGTGCCTTAATCATGTTGAGGCATGCCTCCATCTATACTCTATATGTTGGGGTTTTGTCCATCATTAATTCATAACTTTGGCAATTGCACTCGTTGTGACCTATAGACTTAAAGAAATTGCAAAACAGTTGTTAGGGAGTTTGTACAAACTTCTGCAACAAATGATAATTGTTCGTCGCATGTTTTCTTGTGATCTCGCAGATAGCGCACCATGGTACTACACCAGTGCTCATCCTAGTGGTATTTTCTAGCTTTAGGTGGATAGGACCTCTCCCAACTAGATAATTCTGATACACCGGGCAATGACCCTTGTCGTGACCATGGCCTTTGCATTTTAAACACCATACTTCTGTGCAGTTCTCATTCTAGACTTCTTTTCCCTTTTTGAGACTTTGCAACTACATATGTAGGCTAGCCAACTGCGACTGAATCTATTACACTCCCAGATTTGTATTCTGTATAGGTGAGGCCTCTAACTTCATAGCGACCTCCAATGCTTCAACCTGCATTCCAATCTTCTGTTGTGACAATGGTAATCTTAAATGAGGTAACAATGAAGAAATATACCAATCCTTATGCTTCTCATCCAGATCTGCAGATTAGCCTGTTGTAGTAGACATTTCAACCTTTGATCAAAATCCCATGCCACCTCATTTACCTTCTGCTTAATTTCTTTAACCTTAGCTACAGAGTGAGCTTGAGACTTAGGATTTTTGAATTCATTATTCAGGGCATCTTTCATAGCTTTCAACGTTGCAGCTGGATGATTCGTACTATACTTGATATACTAGCTCAGCACCTTATGCTGCAATGATATGACCAGTTGTGCTTTCTTTAGGTCATGATCCATTATCTACTGTGACTTCCACACAACATCTGCTACGAACCATAATTGTTCAGGGTCTTATGTCCTAGACCCTTGAATATGGGCATCTTCATAACATTCACCATACTGAATAGTGGATATGGAGGTGGAGGTGTATGTGTAGGTGTGTGAGGTGGACGTGAAGGCGGAGATGGAGTGGATGGATGTGGTATTCCCGCAATACCTTGATTTACCATCTGAAGTGCACCTTGAGACGTCTTCAGACTACTACTTTCTTCGTCACTATCAGATGCTCCCAACAAAGGACTATATTCAACACTTGAATCTAGATCTCTTCTGAATATTTTCCCACTTCACGTAGCTCCCGTCAAGTCTTGTCTAAACATTAGTTCAATGGGATAACCGGTTGCTTGCACAATATCATTTTAATCTAAGTTTTCAGGGACTTCGTCTACTTACTTATTGGTCCTTTGTAAAACTAGCGTTCAACTTCACTATAACTGAAAGATGTATCAATCATGCACTTATTAATAAATCCACCCAAGATACTATCAATCTAATAATCCACATCCCTTGCGATCTTGTTTTTTGAACCCTCTAGACACCTCACTAACTCTAGATTCCATACAATAGGGTTATCCAACTTCCAAGTACCTTGATCGTCTGCCAATTTAGCCAACCATTCGTATAACTCACATGGAAAAGAGCAGAATAAAATTTCATGTTCTTCTGTATATAGGTATCTATTCAACGATTCTTCTTTCGACATGCATGGATTCCTATTTTCCTGAGTTGCAAATTCGTGCAGCTTCCTATCTATCCACTTTCCGATCTCCTTCTTAGACGATATCCACTTATGCCACATCACACATTCATCATATAGATCCCAGTCCTGGCAGAGAAAGCATTTCTTGGCTTGAGGGGGCTTGGACCCAGGTTCAAAGTTAGTTGCACTAACCAACAAAACCCTACACTATCGGCCCTTTCGGCAATAACCCGTGTAGCGTAGGCTATAGTCTTACTTGAGGCAGTATTGGGGAATGCTAGAACTAGGTTTCTGCATCCAAAGTACTATGTGATGTGTTTCTATTACACATAGGGCTTTATCCGACCTTCGTGAATCCTAACCCTTAAAACCCGAAAATTATAGTAACTAACAGATAACAGATTCAAACCCTTCGCCGATTGTTTTAAACATTCATAACATCATGGAAATAAACATATCTACTCCTTTCACACATCTATTAAGTACTTTTCATGATAAATTGCATAAACATATTGAACATGCAGTAAATTCAGAAGTAAATAATAACACACACATACACAGATAATGCTCCAAAACAACATTTATTATGCTTAGATCTTAAATTACAGACTCTCCCACCCTGTTCACATAGTTGTAGGGGCCCATACACTTAGTTGTGGACTTACCAAGGTCTTTGTGCACATAGTTGCAGGAGCCTTCCCCTTCCCCTAAGGACAAAATATAAAAAATAGACACAAAACTTGCCTTTCTATGCTCTTCTCTATCCTGACTAACCTTTTTGTGACTCTCTATGACTCCTTTTATATCTTTCTTCATTACAATACCATGGTCCACGAACCATGGGAGGGTCAAAAAATAACTTAACTCTTAACAAACTAAGGGGTTTTGACCTTCCTAAATCCCCTTTGACTCTATCGACCTGCGTGCTTCTCTCCTAAAAAATGCAAGGACTTTACAATATTAACAAAACTGTTACAAAATTTAACCCCAAGGGACCCTGTCCCAACAACCACCACCTCCTCAAACTCTCAAAGCCACACTTTCAGTCATTTTCAAACTGGACTCCAATATGAACTTCATATTTTAGCAACAACACATCAATACTCTACAAAATGATCAAATCTATCAATAAAAACACTGCATAAGATAATTTAATAAACAAACTAGCAACAATACGCTCTATGATAGATAAATCTGTTAAAAAAAAATTGCACACAAAAAATAGTCTGAAGAATGAACAAAAAATAATCATGCAACAAATGATCCTCAATCATCCCTTACTCGATCTCCTTTCTCCCTGCATAAAATGCTAGCTAAAACACGCTTTTTCTACCTTCTACAACTTCTGCAAACTGCTTCCGATTTTCGCCATAATGTCCCTCAAATTTTGCACACACTTCTCTTCTCTCACTCTTACTCAACCAATAACTTAACCACCCAAAACTCGTCAAACAAATCTCCAATATATAATTTTCTGGAATGGTTAAAGAAATAATTACAATCAAAGTAATGGAGAGCTAATAAACCTTGTTCACATGCTCTAGATTGGTTCGGTATTTTGAAATTTCTCCTCCTTGACTCAATCTGCCACTATCTTCATTGAATGAGAGAGATATTTCAAATTTAACCTCCTTATAGATGACGGTTAACCTTTTCTTACCTTTTTAATAAAATTCCCAAACAGAAACCATCAGAAAAACCAATAAAACATCTAAAATGGGTGCATAATCCATAGAAAATCAATGAACATATAATAGTGCACTTTTTGGGAAAAAAGATACATTGCAATGCACGTTTTGGGTCAAAACCTACATTATAGTGCAATTAATGGGATAAAAAATGTGTTGGCACATCGAAGCCCCCCTTTCTACCAATTTCTCAGCTCCATGACTTCCAGAACTAGTGCATCACCTTCTTCAACCTCTATATGCATCTCTCAATCTTGACATGAAACCTTTGAAAACCCATGAAAAGTCTATATTAATGATGATAGAGCCTCCAAACATGTCCTCTGGAAGCATCAAATCATCAACATGAAACTCCACCTTATCAGGTACCTGGGTATCCTCATGCAACTATTGTAGCTGTTTTTAATCCTCCAACAATTCCTTTGCATCGTGAAGAACATCATCATAAGAGCCAAAAACCTCTACATCAAGTTGGGAGAATGAAATCCTAGTGGGCCAAAAAATCATTGCCAAGATCAACATCTCTACATCAAGTCAACACCTCTACATTAGATTAATGGAGTTATCTCTAGCTAACCACAAATATTGAGGACCGCCATCATCAGGTTGACATCAATGATAAGAAAACCAATATTAAGTTCCTATTGACATCAATGTCAACAAGCTCCCCCTTTTCCATTAATTTCAACCTCAACCTTATCTCCACAAGTCTAAGGTTGATATGATCTCGCTTCACTCTCCATGCTCTCTCCTCATTTGACATTAATGACAAAGGGAAATACCAACACTACTACCAACAATGTGAGGAATGAGAAAAGTACTCCCACTATCAATCTCAACCAATGTTGATAAAAATTTGAACACACTCCTCTTGAACATGTAATGGGGTTGCAAACACCTGCTCAATGTCATTGTACATCACATTTTGTTGTTGCAATACATGTCTTCTTTCCCATACAAGATACCATGAACTGTCCACTCACTTCATGCTAACCAAGACCAATGAGATCACATGCAAGTAAGTAGTTTCCACATGATAATATATGGTTATAATAATGATATCTAACAACTCTTAAGTTGCTATAACTGATCCAGGTGACTCCAGACACATGCAGAAGTCCAAGAGGACTTAGAAAGGGTCAAAATTCAAAGTGTTTGGATTGTGCTCAAACTAGGTTCATGTTGAATATCTTGTCGTCATGATCACGGTGGTGTGAGCGGTTCATCAAACCGAGTCCGTATGCGAAAGTTAGGAGCAGTCAAAGTTTAAGGTTGACTTGGGTGACTGGGCAGGCTTAAGGAGGCAGCTATTTGGACAAAATCTGGCCACCAGATTCTGGCCAACTTGGGCCAGATTCCGGGCAAATTTGTGGTCTACTTAAATTGACCTCTTCCATTAATTTTCTGAATTTTCAAAATGCCTTATTATTTTATATAGCAAAAAAATAAAAAAAAATGTATATATATATTAAATGGGTGGCGGGCCATGACCCCAGCCACCCCCACCAGGACCCAAAACAAAGTTTTATTTAAATATGGCCGATGGGCCATGATCCCCGTTAGCCTCCAACCAGCCTCCAACTATATTGTATGTTGTATTTTTTTGGGGTGGGTAGGCCACCTCTGGTGGACCTGGCCCACACCCTAACACCCCAACCACCATACTAAATACACAACAACGAAACCAATACTGCGGAGCTGGCGGGGATTTAACCCACCCAACCCACGTGGGACGGCCCCCACCGGGTGGCCCCATATGGTATACAACCAAAACACGTCCATATAATGCAACACACAACACATAGTTAATGCAAACAAACAAAAATGTAACGGTTACATTTTTTTTAATCACGCCTTAAAAATAGTTATATACGCGAATTCTGTGGGGAGGTGGGATTTGATCCCCCGACCTTCAATTAACAAATTGCTAAGTTTACCATTACGCCAAACAACCATCCTTGGAAAACTCCACCCAACTTTTAATATAAAAACATTCTTTGAAATGCGACAGGATGTGGAGCGGATGGGAACACGGAAATCGAGACATATTCTTTTTAATTGATTAATTTGTAGGCAAAACCATGAACCTGGGAAATGAGCAGGCGGAACCATGATTGAGCCAAATTCTCAGGAGGGTGAAATTTTGCTAGTGTCCAAATTGGAGAAAATTTATGTCGATCATACACTTCTTAGCGACACGAACTTGATGGTGCAATCAAAATTTTGATCTGAGCAGCAGATCTTCAGATGACCAGGAGGAGGGAATCTTTGAGGAATCTAGGGGGAATCTAAAAGATTCCTATAGCCCTATATTTTCACTTTCTCAGAATTTAAAAATTTTATAGTCGATTTTAGACTATTTGACGCCACAAATATAATGGTGCAATCAGAATTATCATTTGATCATTTCATTTTTCAGCCACTTTTTAAAGTAAAGTGTAGGTGTCAGCACTGGTGTGTGTGAGCAACCAATTTTGCATTATCCGACACTGCGAGATTGATGGTACAGAAAACTTCAACAGTTTGACATCCTTTTCTTTAGATGGCCCCAGGATGTGAGGTATATGCAGTGCATTCATGTACTTCTTTTTGTTATGAGATGCATTGTGATGCATAGATCCCTGTATGATGTTTGATGTGGGATCTTGTTTTCTTACTTGTTTCATGATTCCTGCTTGATGTGACGCAGAATCATCTGTGGGATGTACTTGTTGTCATGATTTGTCATGTTTTGTTTGATATCCCTTTGTCATCATGTTGACGGGATACTCATGTTGTAGCCATGTATGTCGGAATGGAGATCCTTTTGATGCCATGTTGGCGAGATGCTCATTATTATTATATGTGAAATTATGTCATACTGATAGGAGTCCTTTTTGAATGAGAGTTCCTGCAGTGGAACATCTCTTGGAGCCACTCCTGCGCGAGGGCATATTCCTTATATGATAAAGAAAACACATGCATCTACATCCTCACTCTTTCTAGCACTTAATGCAGTGGCCTACACCATCTTGACATTGGGGCTCGGAGATGTAGTCCCTCCTAGACAAACTCTGTTATGAACATCTTGTGTTTATGTTACCGATTCTTGTCATGTTCCTTCTTCTTTATAGCATGCATATATGTTTCTTTATGATCTTTTAAAAGCAATTCTGATCACATCGCGAAAGCAAAAGATCTTGGTTAAATCTGGGAGTTGAGTCAACTCGAATTGATAACATCACTCTTTTTTCTACATATAAGAATCTAAACCACTTCACCTAACAGCCAACATTATGCCATCTTCTTTTGAAAACCCCCCCTCTTTAACAAGGACTTCTAGCCATCCATGACCCAAAAGATTTGACAAATATTAGGGGGCTTCATATGCCTATTACATAACAACTAGAATAATATGTTATGGTTGTACAATGCTCCCAAATGACTCATATATTGTTGAACCATGACTCACATAACTCTCTCTCAATGCATGCATGAATCCATGGGTCTCTCCATGTGCAATAGACCAACAAGATAAAATGATACATAGCTTTTACAATTGCACACAAGTGTTATCTCCTTTATGAAACACCCATACAATGATGTGCATCAAATACATGGCATCCATGATCAATGATATATTCTCTATACGCAACAACAAAAATAAGGATACAATACATAACATGAGAATCTGCAACATAATAATCTGAAAACAAAAACATAAATAGCATGACATAATAACAACAACATATACATCCTCATCATCAATGAAAAAATCACCTATGAGTCCCAACAACAAGTAGCATAATTGTGTATCATCAACTCTGGGTTTGGACAATAAATCAGCAAGCAACAAAAGCGTCACTGGTAGAAGATAAGTCAATGTAACAACAATCTCCCCAACATCATCAATTCATGGCCATAAGATAAATGTGTCCAAGAAGCACTACGCAACAACATAATATTTTGCAATAAAGCATTGTGAGTAGCACATAAATTCATCACCTCCTTGACCTCATGCTATCAAGGTCAACAAACTCTCTCCACATACAATGAGAAAAAAATATCAAGCAACAGAAACATTAAAAACAAAATATCTTATGCAATGACATATTCCCATGAGACTCATGCAATAAAAAAATATCTCCATACAACAACGACAATATACCTCTAATCCAACTCTCATCAGTTTTGCTTAGATAACATTGTTGTTGTCCTCCTTTGAGTATGTATAAGTTGTTTGGAGTTCTTGTTCCTTTGATCATGGAATTTTCTGTATCAAGCTCAGAAACCACACATTCATTTGATGGAAAGACAACTTCATTTCCTTGATCACACATTTGAATGACACTCAACAGGTTATGCTTTAAACCATCTACATATATGACGTTTCTAGCTTTAACCTTTTCTTTCAAGAATATTGAACCTTTACCTTTAATGACAGCTCAAGTGTCATTTCCAAATGAGACATTCTTTTCCTTTTCTAAAGCATTATATGAATGAAGTTTCTCTTTATCATCTATCATGTGTTTGGAGCATCCGCTGTTGATGTACCACTAATTTTCTTGTCCTTCTGCATACAGAGCTATGCCACATCTTTTTGATTGAGATTCCTTCTTTCTCCATATCTTGGGATTTAATGATGTTTTCTCCTTTTGAAGCGATGGACGAAATTTGCTCCTGCATTCAGATTATTCATGACCAAAGTTGTTACAAATCAAACATTCTACTTCATTTTCAAGAGGAGAAAATTTAATATAGGAAATTTTCTTAATTCCTGTTACACTCCTTTGATTTCGTGCTTCTCTAGTCATGATTGTTTTGTAAGAAACACATTGAGCAACCTTATGCCCAAAGTTATGACATGAAAAACATTGCCCATTAAAGAAGTTTATGCGATCATATAATATTTTGTCATTGTTTACCTGTTGGTTGAAGCTTCTACTGATATTCATCCTTGGAGTACATTGGGTATGATTTACCTGATGAGTAATTTTATGCCTTTGATGATGATTGACATACTGTTCATTGGTCTTTGCTGCATCAAGATAGCTTCTGGTGGAGCCTGACGACTCCTCTGATTGAAATGATTCTTTAGTATATACAAGACCTATCTTTATCAGAGGAGAATGCTGAACTTTGATGATTTCATTTAAAGTTTCAGATCCTTTAGCAAATATAAGATTAAGAGATTTTGTCTTCTCAAGTTATTTTCTTAGACCCACAATTTCACATTCTAGATTTTCATTGTGTTTTTCTCTTTCAGTGAGTTGGCGTGTCAATGTATCAATGATCATATTCTTTTCTTCTAAACATATTTTGAGTTTAGTAATTTCTTCAATAAAGTCTTCCTCTTCTAAGGCATCCAAAAAATCATCATTTTCATAAGCCATGAGTAGTCTATAATATTGGTCAGTTTCATATTCATCACTATTGGATAAGCCATCACTATCTTCATGCGTATAGTAACTCCTATTCACAACCTATTTTCTATTTCCTTTTGCATAATCCTTTCCTTTTTCATATTTATCTTTATGAGGACATTTGGCAGCATAATGATCGAATCTACCACAAGCAAAGCATTTGAAAGGTAGCTTACCTCTGAATCTTCTGGAACCCGTTGAAGCTTCTTGAAATTTTTTTCCTCGTCTTCTTCTTCTAAATGTGTTCTGATTCATAGTGCTCTTCCTTGTCTTTTCCCTTTGTTGACGCTTTAAAAGTGACTTCTCTCAAATCTAATGGACCTCCTTTTCTCATTTCAAAGGCAGTTAGGATTCCATGGAGTTGAGTCATAGTAATAATTTGAAGATCCTATTTTTCTTTTATGGCAGACACTTTTGACTCAAGTTTAGAAGATAAAGATCTCCAAATTTTCTCAACTAAAGTAACTTCCTTTATCTCTTCACCCAGATTCTTCATACAATTAACAATCTCATCTATACATAAAAAGTAACTAGCAACGCTCTCATCACTATGCATCGTAAGAGTTGCATATTGAATTATGAGAGTTTGGAACTTAACACGTTTTACCTGAGAGTCTCCTTCATAGCTCTGAATGATTTTGTTCCATATCTCTTTGGCTGTCTTGAGCTGTATGACTTTGACAAATTCTGATTTTGATAGACTTCCTAATAACGTATTGACAACTTTGGCATTGGTTTTGTATAACTTCTTACTCATAGAGTCTGTAGGAATTGCTGCTGGAAATTGATATCCTCCTTCCACAATTTCACAAAAATTGGCTCCAAGCGATTGTAGATAGGCTCTAGTTCTTATTTTCCAATATACTAAGTTTCTCCCATTGAATATTGGTGGTCTAATGGATCCCATGCCTTCGTGATTATTCATCTTGAAATATCTTCCTTCAAGCGATCAAGCTTATTCTAAAGGACCTGCTCTGATTCCAATTGTTGGAAATAATACTGAGAGGGGGGGTGAATTAGTATTATCAGATAATTAATTTTTCATTTCCCAAACATATTTATATACACTACTTCTGTGAAGTGAACTAGCGTGTACATGATACTATGATTAGTGAAAATAGCGTATACCCAGATAACTTGTGATTTAATTAATTTATCATGTGTTGATCTATAACCAATGCATCAATAACTTATTAAACAATGCAGTAAAAGTAGAATAAACCATCACACATAAGAAACACACATGAACACCAAGATTTAAGGTGGAAACCCAATGTGGGTGAAGACCACCTGCTGCTATCATCTCTGTCTTCTTTTAATAATAAGAAAATATGTTTACAATATTATACTGGTGGAGACTCATACCAGTACACATGCATCCACCTGCATAAGGCTACAACCTTCTCTCATTTTCTAGCTTCTACTAAAGGGAGATACAACCCCCTAGCTCTTGTACTAGCCAATGTGTTTACTAGTACATAAGCGCCAGCCTACAGAAGGCTACGACCTTCTCTCTATGATCCAGTGGATCTTGGTGGCCACCTGCCAAGTCCACCTGGACCCCCACCATTGTTTCTCTCAACATTTTTAGTCTCCTTAATTGTAGCACAACTTACTATTTTTAGCAGTTTTTCGGGTCCTGAACTTCTGGAGTTGTTTTGAGGCCCTAAACGACATTTTTTGGGAAATCTAGGGGTAACATGGGTCCATGGACCGATGTTTCCCTTCCCAAAGTGGTAGTGATCGGATAGATCTTTCTAACGAGCTATTGTACGCGTCAAATAGAGATCGTATACCAAAATTACGACCCCGGGAAGTTGATGTACCAATTTACCCAAACGGGGCCCACAGTTTGGTGTTTCATCTTATAGGGTTAGGTTTTGGAATGTTAAGGGTTTTCCATTGTTTCTTCAAACAATAAATAGGCCTTCGAGCCTCATTGTAAGTCAGTTCAGAGGCATGTAGCCATCACATCTCTTCTAAGAGATAGCTACCATCGCCCTAGCTAGTTTATTTCCATTTCTGATTGTAAGCATATTTCAGTATTTTCCATTAATGAAATGAAGTATTATTTCCGCTGCATATTTGTGTATATGGTTATCTCTGTAATTTGTAGCGTTCCTGTTTAAATCCGGAGCAGTTTTTCGTGTCCTGAACTTCCGGAGCCGTTTTGAGGCCCTAAACGACGTTTTTTGGGATTCCAGGGGCAACACGGGTCCATGGAAAAGTGTTGCCGTTCCAACAATGATAATGCTCGAATAGATCTTTCTAATGAGCTATTGTACGCGTCAAACGGAGATCACATGCTAAAGTTACGACCCCGGGCAGTTGATGTACCAATTTACCCAAACGGGGCCCACAGTTTGGTGTTTCATCTTCTAGGGTTAGGTTTTGGAATGTTAGGGGTTTTTCATTGTTTCTAAATAATGAATAGGCCTTCGAGCCTCATTGTAAGTTAGTTCAGAGGCATGTAGCCATCACATCTCTTCTCAGAGATAGCTACCATCGCCCTAGCTGGTTTATTTCCATTTCTATTGTAAGCATATTTCAGTATTTTCCATTAATGAAATGAAGTATGTTTTCTGCTGCATATCTATGTTTATGGTTATCTCTGTAATTTGTTGCGTTCCTTTTTAAGTCCAGATCAGTGGTATCAGAGTGGTCTGCTTTTTTTCTCTGTTTTTCTTTGCATGTCCCCAACGAGGTCGGGATATAAGGAGTTATGGCTTGAACTGGTCAAACCTTTGCAAGACCAGCCTCGCAAATCCCGATGGCCTCCCATGGCAAATGAGAATAAAGATGAGGGGGCAGGAGATCCTATCTTGCTCGAAGAAGCCCTTGAGCAACAACGGAACGCGATGATGGATAGCTTTGCCCAGATCCTTCAGTGGCTACCCAGAAGCAACGCATCGACTTATAGTAGCTAGACGCAGACGCCGTAGATAAATGGTTAAATCTGCTAGAGGATTATTTTTCTGTTCATGAATTTTCGAGTCGGGAAAAGATTGTTTTTGCTCTTCTCAAAGCAGCCCCCCACGTCAAGGATTGGTGGGAAACCTCCTGCGAGCAGAAGGATGAAAGTACCGGCTCACTGTTTTCAGCCTCACCCACTTGGAATTCATTCTGGGATGCCATCAAGGAGCAGTACTACCTTGTCGAAAGCTATGAGGATGAATACATAAAGTGGACCACGCTGCGGCAAGGAAGGGACCAAGACGTGCCAGAGTTCACCAATCTTTTCCATACCCTCCACACAAAGTTGGGTATCAAGGATACAGAGCAACATTTGATACTCAAATACCACGACTGCTTGCACAAATACATCCAGGAAGAAATAGAATTCCTGAACATCTCGCTCGGCACAGCATACCGATATTCCATCAAGGTCGAGCAGAAGTTTAAACAAAAGAAGCGAGACTTTGGATATGTGAATCCAAAGCAAGGGAAACGTGCCCCTAAACCATAGAACAAAGGACAAAGCTAAGGCGGGGTAGCCCAAGAAAACCCGCCAAAGCTGCAAGCAAAGAATAGCACCGCGAAGCCGAAAAAGGACATGGGAAAATTGTGTGAGTTCCATAAGAGCTCCACTCACAACACAAGTGAGTGTCGGGCCAAGCAGTCACTGGTGGCTGAGCTAAAGGTTTCAAAATCATATGCATGTTCTGACTCTGAGTCAGAACCTGACAAGGGGAATGACAAAGGGAAGCAAATCATTGATGCAGAACCCAACGCCATTGTTGCTACCGCCAAGATCTAGAAAAATGAACCCGAAGATCCAGAGGAGGAGGAGTGTCTCTTCCACTCCCAGATGTGGGTAAAGGGCTCCCCGCTGCAGTTCATTATTGATAGCAGGAGCCAAAAGAACCTCATTTCGGTAGAGGTCGTGAAGCGGTTGGGCTTACCGACCACATCACATCCACAACTGTACACCATCAAGTGGCTTCACCAAGGACGGGATCTTCGCATGAGCCAACAGTGTCACCTTCCATACAACATCAAGCCCTTCACGGATGAGGTATTGTGTGAAATTGCTCCCCTTGAAGTTTGTGATGTGTTATTAGGACAACCATACTTGTGGAAGCGACACGCTATGTATGAATCAAGGCCCCGTGTTATTATTGTTACTTTGGGAAATAAGTTGTACAGGATACCAGAGGTAGCACCACCTACCTCCATCTCTTTGGTTACTGCAAAATAATGCAGTAAGCTCATTTCCAAAACCAGGAAATTTGTTTTCCTAATGATACACCCTCAAGAAAAGAAGAAGACGATGGCCACGACTTCCAGATAGGGCCCCTCCGCACGACGACTACAGATGGACAAGGTCGTGGAGGAGTACGAGGACATCTTCAACTCCCCCGTAGGGGTTCCTCTGCATTGTCAGGGCAAGTACTCCATTGATCTGACCCCAGGTGCACCGCTACCCAATGGAAAAAGCTATCGGTGCTCTGTTATGGAGAATGATGAAATCAAGAGGCAGATTTAGGAGATGCTGCAAAAAGGTCACATCCATCCGAGTTCATCGCCCTGTGGGAGCCCGATCGTGCTGGTATAGAAGAAGGATGGGACTTGGAGACTCTGTATTGACTGTCGGGCGTTGAACAAGATCACTGTCCATAATAGGTACCCAATCCCACGGATTGATGACCTCCTGGACCAGCTAAAGGGGGCAAAATATTTTAGCAAGATCGATTTGAAGTCAGGATATCACCAGGTAATAATCGAAGCCTCCGATGTGTGGAAAACTGCCTTCAAAGCCAAGGAGGGCCTTTTCGAATGGTTGGTTATGCCTTTCAGATTGACGAATGCTCCTGCAACCTTCATGAGGCTAATGGATGAAATCTTGTGGCCATTCACCAACTCATTTGTAGTGGTATCCTTGGATGACATCTTGATCTTTAGCTAGAGTTGGGAAGAGCACCTCCACCACATCCGACAGATTCTCCATACACTGCGGCAACACAAGTTATGTGCCAATTTGGAGAAATGCACTTTTGGCATGACCCAAGTTCAGTATCTGGGATACATTATTAATGAACAGGGGGTGCATGTGGATCCAGCCAAGATCCAAGTCATTCAGGATTGGCCATCTCCAACCACTCTTACAGAGCTTCGTAGCTTTCTAGGCCTTGCCAACTTCTACCGCAGGTTTGTGTTGGGATTTTCTCATATCACTTGGCCCTTGAGTCAAGCCACCAAGGGAGGAGCAAAAGCAAAATTCTTTTGGTCTGCATCTCAACAGAAGGCATTCACAGAGTTGAAATATCGCCTCTACTCGGCACCAGTTCTTGCATTACCAGAATTGCAACAACCATTTGAGGTCGAGACAGATACCTCTGACTATGCTATTGGGGCAATACTTACTCAACACGAGCATCTAGTGGCATATCACAGTGAGACACTTTCAGACATAGTCTGGAAGTATCCCACTTATGACAAAGAGATTTATTCCATTGTGCAGGCTTGCCGATAATGGAAGCATTACATTTTGGGGAAGGAAATGATCATCCACACAGACCACCGACCCCTACAGTTCATACAGACCCAAGGGAAATTGTAGAATGATCGCCATCAGAAGTGGTGCACATACCTCCAATAGTTCCATTTGAATATCAAGTATAAGAAGGGCAACACCAATAATGTTGCAGATTGCCTCAGTTGACCACCGATCATGGCGTTAACTACTGTGCTCAACTCTTGTGGGCACAAGAATTTTGATTGGCCATTGCTCTACAAAAGCGACCCGGAATTCGACCACACATACCAGACACTCTTGGAGGGTCAGCATGTTCCAGATTTTCACCTCCAGGATGACCTGTTATGCCACCTAGGTCACCTTTGTGTTCCTTCAAGCGAGCGTGCCAAGATGATTTGGGAAGCGCACTATAGTCGGGCTGTTGGGCATTTCGGGGTCGAAAAAATAGTGGCAGTACTGCAAAAGTATTTCTATTGGCCGAATCTTCAACAAGATGTTGGGAAGTACATCAAATCATGCACTGCCTGCGCCATTGCCAAACCGACCATCAAGAAGCAAGGCCTCTATACCCCGTTGCCTACCCCTAGTCGATCTTGGGAATCCATCTCCATGGATTACATGTCGGGCCTTCCTTCCACTAAGCATGGAAATGACTGTGTTTTTGTGGTCGTCAAGAGGTTCTCAAAGATGGCCATTATGGCGGCCTGCAAGAAGAATATCACAGTAGAAGCCACTGCTAAACTCTTCTTTGAACGAGTGTGGGTACACTTTGGGATCCCACAGT
>APFE031394071.1:0-10349 GCA_000404065.3 Pinus taeda | reverse complement strand
AACACTTCTTCAATAGCTTCACAATATAGATTTTATTTTCCCAACTTCATAAATCAATTCATCATGTCTAAAGGATAAGATACTTGCTTACTACTAAGTGCATCATTTCATCATAGGGACCATGAATCCAAATCACTTTCATATGCATGCATGAGCCATTTGATAAGGAGACATTCTCATCATACCTTAGGACTTACCTTGCCATCAATATTGCAGCTGAAACATAACTTTAATATACCATGCATACCTTTTAGTATTCAAATACATGTGCACCTTCTTATTTTACATAGGTAGCTTGTAGTGCTTTGTCACCTTTTCATCACATGCCTCTTCTTGCACTAGTCATGATCCTCAAGAAGGATCCACTTATTATATCTCATCAAGAAGTTAGAACCATCAAAATACTCAATTGTATATGAAGGAATCCTAAGTAATAATAATAAAAAAAATCAGATCCATAAGTCTAAAAAATAAATAAATACACAAAGAAGCATCATAAATTGAAAAGTACTTATCTTCAATGAGAGGTGATCATCTCCTTCTTGAGCTAGCCTTCAAGAGACATCATTTTCCATTGTCTGTATGAAAATTACCTTCACTATTTCAATCAAATTTATCAACAACCAAGCCTACTAGAGACTATCCCATCTAGGTCTTCAACATCTTCACTTTGACCATGATAGGGATTCTAGACTTCATAACTCAAATATTTTCCATAAACCAGGGTTTCTCCCAAACCCTAACCTCATAATATCCATCAAACGCTAATGCACAAACTACCTAAGGTTTTCTTCAACCCCTAGAATTATTTTAGGTCTCTACCATCCTCTCTTGCATCCATCAATGGTGTCATCATTGGGGTGATCTTCATGACTTTCTTTTAACCCAACTTTGATACCATGTTAATTTTTCTTAGGGCTTTATTGTTCTTTTCTTTGATAATTTCATTTCTTCATTAACACATTAAGTTCACCCCATAACATCATAACATAATTCATATTTACTTCATTATTCAGCAGCATATGCAGTTATATAGAAAGAATGATATCATCATCATCAATGCAGTAGAACATAAAGGAACAACATAAGAAAAACATTCACACATACAGACGCCAGGATTGGTCAAAGACTAGGGAAAAACCCACTATGGGGAAAATCCTTTCAAATTATTCTTCTTGTTATATCATCATTGAATGATTCAACAAAATACAGTACAATCATCCATATCCTCAGTCATACAACTATCCAACAAAAACAACTACACAATATCCATGAATTGAACCCAACAATTCTTATACTCAAAATCCTGATTCTGAAGCCTATAATGAATGTTCATTGACTATAGTCAACTGCTGAACATTGCGGTCACTAAGAGAAATCTTCAGAAAAATGAAATTCTATCATTTAGGTCCCAGTCGCACAGAGGAAGATTCATGCGTGCAACTGGGAAGCTTTCAGTCACTCTCTAGAGCCTACAAGCGAGTGATTGTAGTCTACAACTAAAATTCTGAAACCTTAGATATCAGTCGCATAAAGGATGAGTTATGTGTTCGACTAAGATGCTTCGGTCGAACAGGTGAGCCTGATAGCGAGTGACTGCAATCAAGATATCTATGTCATATGCCTGCGACTGAGGCCCAAAATCCTAAAACATAAATGCGAGCTTCAAACCCTTCAATTTCATCTTTAAGCGAACCTGTTATTCCGTGGACGAGACTCAAAACTGTGCGACCCAAAAAAAACAAGATAGAAGAGTGTCTCATGATGATATCCAAATGAGGTAGATGTCACTTGTATTTATAGCCTTCCAAGGGTATCCATTGTGCTTTAGGGCCGACCTGATCAAATATGCACATGTGGGATTTTCTTCATAAGTATGCTTTCCCTTATTCGTTTTGAATGATATTTAGGTTGATTTTGGTCCTCTCGAAAAGAGGAATTAAATGAAATCATCATATTAATCAAATGAGCTATTGAAAGTGGAATTTGATCATAGTTGCATATTTTAACAGTTTGGACTCTATGAGTTGGGCTTATGGTATATGTTGGTATTTGGCATATGTTTGGAAGGCAAGTGAGCCCGTTGGTCTAGTGAATGTAACTCTCAGTGCAACACCTCTTTTTTTAATGTTAATATAATCCAATGGATGGATAAGTTGACCCATTTGTTTTGTCCATATGTCTAAATGGTATCGATGCATCAATTTCTTATATAACTTATGATATTATGAATGTTCACAACAATGGTTAATAATCCGAATGCTTATGATAATTTTTTGGCATAGGATTATTGTCTGTAGAGTTAGTATTTTACGTTATGAACCTTTACGAATGTGTGTGAAGGGCCAAATAGTCGTGAGAGGGTTAAAGAAATAATTAATGTTTCTTGATGGTAGTAGATTATTGGGGTCTGGTGTTAATTTCAGCTTTAATGACTAAGCCTACCACATGTAGTCATCTACAACGTGTGCTTGTCTTAGATTGTTTCACTGTATTATGAGTCGAAGTGCTTAACACTCTATGCAGTGCACGATGATAGGTATATAGGACTTATGTGTCAGCTAGAGGTAGTTCATCGTGGGTACTAATATAGTCTTATCATAATCTGGAAACCTGGTTCCAATAGTCACCCATTAGCATCTTTGGTGAGACTTCACTCACTTCGTGGGTGTTGTCAAAAGAGTCAATTCTAAGCGGGTGGTTTTTGGCCACTACGTAACAAAACCTAGCTCTTTCAAAATCTCGTGTGCCAAGAAATGATTTCGTTGGTGGGACTGGGATGACTATGTGATGAAGTTGTCTTATAGGAATGTGGAAGTCATGGAACCAAACTAAGGAGGAAATTACATGGTGGTTCAGATGGGAGCTACGCAATTTTGTTGATATAGAGATAGGAGACAATAACTAGAGCCTAGAGAAATGGCTATTGAAGTATGTGTTCATTGAATTTCATGAAGCTTTCTTCGAAGAGTTTCCTAATATCTTGACGGAGTGGCTTTAGTAATTGAAGGAAAATAAGTTGATGTATTGACACGATGGGCCAAAAAAGTGGATGTCGAAGGAAGTATGTCATATTCAAATGGTAAGTAATAATACATCTCGTGTTATTGGTTTCTAGTTCAAAATTGGTTTAGAAGGATATATTGTGGAGTTTGCAGTTGAAGCAATAGTATCCAACACTATAGAAGAGCATAAATTTCTAAAGGGACTTAGACGCAAGTTCATGAGATCGATATTGTTGTTGATAAAGATGATTTTGTATGAGCATGGTACTTTTTCCTCTAGAGATTGATTCCATGAGAAACTAAGTCAACTACATGGACGGGGAATTGGGGGAGACTCGGAAGATGGTTTCAGGAATAGAAAAGGAGAAGAGAAAGAAGAACTATGGTGGAGGATAACAGTGCGCCCAAAACTGTGCATAAAGAGAAAAAGGGAAAGGATGGAGCAAGAGAGCTATGAGGATGTCATTTTGAGGAGTGGGAGGAGGTATCGTCGGGGTGACGTAGGAGAAGGCCAGTCAGTAGCAATGCCTTCTATTATCGCTCCTCCAGATCTCCAAGGCCGAGGAAGAATCCAGCTGAGGTAACCACATACCGATCTTTTGACTTGGTAGCTAGCCCTACCAAGCCAGAGAAGGCTCTCTCCAAAGGATCACAACCAATAGCACTGAATGGATTAGGGTTTTAGGCTAGATATAGTAGCTCAGGGTTTTGATTTGATTTGATTGGGGTAATCACTGGATGCGTGAATTAGGTCAGAGAGTGAACTAGGTCGGGGCAAAAGAAAATCAAAATTGCAGACATCTGAAGGGGCAAGGTAGGCAAGTACTTTAACACTTTGTAGTATATTGATGAAATGGTTTATACTGATGAAGTGCTAAAAAGAGCATGGAAATCATGAATTCTTTTTAAACTGAAGAAATGAAACAAATTATATTGATTTTCCCAAAATAGAGTATAAAAGATGAATTATGCTTATCACACCTTGAAAATCAAACATATTTAGAAGTGAAATGGATCCTGGAAGATACAAAAAATTCACACACATATATCTGAAGAAGAAACAGTATAAAAATACCATGCCATAGGAAGCCCACCAAAATAGATGCAACTCATCCTATATATTCCATGCCAAAGTCTGAAACACTAGTATAGCATCCAATGGAGTCCAACCTATAGAATGACTAAAAAAGTACATGATATAGGCCTCAACCAAACTCCTCCCAGCCTTAGGGGTTGAATCCATGAGAGGAGGAGCAGTTCCACCAAAAACTAAACTGATAGCTAGAGTGTAGGGTGGTCAAAGTGACTCATCCCTCACTTTTTGGAAATTGACCCATTACATCACCAAAAAAGTTTTCACCTAATGTATTTACCCTAGGTAATAGTAAAAACATCATTATTACATTTACATCCATCAATTACATGGGTAAAAATATGATTTGTCAGGGTGAAACTATCAAAATAGAGAAAATTCACAAAATGAAGAAACTCAAGAAATTTGTGTCAAAAATGCAGTGCCACTGTCCTAAGCCCAACACCAACTTCAGCACCACTTTTGAGGGGGTTCTCGGTGTCCAAATTGAGCAAAAGATAGTGCATTAGAAATTCTATCCTGTATAATTTCTAGATCTACCCTTAGTTTCCAAAATTATCAAGTTTTGACCCTCAAAAAGTTGATTCTCCCAATATTGATCAAAAGCACAACGCCAACCTCCAAAACAGGGTAGAAACATGATTTTTTGGGTGTTTTTTGACCTTTTGATTCCCCAGTTGACCCAAAAAACTTAGCAAAGTGGTTTTCCTTATTGTATTTGGCCTTATGAATCCAGTGGTGGTGTCCATTTTGCATTTGGAGGTCCCTAGGAAAAGCGCAACGCCTAGCCCGAAAGCACATCGCTTGTGTTAAAAAATGCAATGACCACTGCTCTAAGCACAATGCCTCCCTCCTAAGCGCAACAACAACTTCAGCTCTGATTTTGAGGGGGTTACCAGTGTCCAAATTGATCTCATGATAGCTCATTGGAAGTATCTCTCTCTTGGCTACACAATGGACCTGTCAAGCACTGATAGCCCCTCAATAATCAATTCTCCCAAGAATGGTCAAAAAGTGTTGAATGGGGGTGAAGAAATGTAGTGTGGCCTTGTAGGAAATGTTTTGAGGCCTTCCTAAACTCCAAATTGAGCTCCTGATATCTAATTGGAAATATCTTCTAGTATAGTGGTCTTCTGACTCATTTAGCAAGCCATATGGACACTACAACTAGGAGAAAAATTGATTTTCCCAAGGTCACTCCAGAAGTGCAGAAAACCTCTTGTAGCACCTATATGTTTTACATTTCTCCAAAACCATAACACCTGTGTAAAACATGAAGGATGTTTTTCTTCCTTGGCCTATTATGGAAAAACACCTCTCTCACTTTGTAAAATTTATATTTGTTTGGTTGGAAACATACTTTGAAGCAAAAATGGCCCTATGTGTGGCAAATGATTTTGTCCCTTGGAATGACTTTTTTTTGAAAATGATGGAGACATGATGCTTATGAGTTGGAGTGGCCTAATACTTGCTTATATGATGTCCCTTATGCCTCCTCTGCTTAAATGTCTATGATTCGATAGAAAACCCTAGCTCAATGGGAGAGAAAATTAGGGTTTAGTGTAGGCAAAACAGGGGTTTTGGGAAATTTATATGAATGAAGGGAAATAAAAGGGATAGCGGGCTTCTAAAATCATAGGAAAATTTGGGGAGGTAGGGAGGGATGTTAGGAAGTAGGGAAAACTATAATTTCAAGGATTGAGTGAGGGGAAGGGTTCCAAAAGGGAAAAACATAGGCCTAGTCTAGAAAAGTGTCAAAAGTATAGCAATAGGCTAGGGTTTGTAGAAAAATGATGATTTTGAGGGCTAGGAGTGATGGGAAGTGTTTAGGAAGGTATATTAAGGATAGGGGAAGGCGTAAGAGCATCAAGATACAAGTTTTGTTGATGATTTAACCATGGAGGTCATGAAACCAAGAAAAATGCCCTCAAAACCCTAAGAGAGGGAAATGAGAGGAATGGGCATGGGAAAAGGTCAAGGGAGGTAGATGGAGTGTAGGCGAGTGAGATTTTTTGACTAGGGCTACCATCAGTGAGTAAATTTTTGAATGAGGACCTAGGTGGAATAACAAAAATTTCTGAGTGAAACCCTATTATGAATATGAAAAGAGGAGTTTTGATCACTGATGGTAGTATGCAAATATCAACACTAACATCGGCCTTATTAGGGATGGCAGCTCCTTGGAGGTTTCAAGAAAACTGTAGACCAAGTGCCTAACAATGTGGGCCAATACGATAAAAAAATCAATAACTAATGAGCATAACTAAATGTTGCAAACTCAAATGACATAAACTGACTTGTGACAAACTGAAAATTATCTCAAATTAAACTGAAAATTGAACTGTACCATCAACTGCAAACCCTACTGGAAATTGACACTGAAAAAGATGCCTAGAATGTTGAACTTATTCATCACACCTTATCTACTCTAACTAATCCATAAGCGATTTGATCAAGTCAATTCGAATATCTAGTGTAACCAATCAAGTACATGACTACTTGATTGATGCTTGTATTCAGTGCCACTAGGCATAAAGAAATATTGAGTAAATGGAAACTCAAATGCAACCTGAGTTCAAAACCTATGTTGGAGAATAAAACAATCTCCACCTTTTCTGCTGCTTGCAAAAGACTGCCCAAGGGGTCTTGGAAATCATGAAGCGTTACCTTTTGTGGATCAACAAAAAGAAGGAAGATGCTTTCAAATACAATGGCAGATTGTTATTTTTCATTTGGGTTATCCTTCATAAATGGAAATGCAGCAATGTCATCTTCCATACCATGCAAATCAGCGACATGATTTTTATGTTCTTGCAGATATTCATTTGAGGTAGCCAAACCAACATCAATGGAAATATCTACAAGTGACTTTTCATGTATATCAAAAAAAGAATTGTCTAGGATTTCAAAAAATTCTATATCTTGATCATTTGAAGGCTGTTGAACATGTTCATCAAACTCAAGACAACAAAACTGTTGTACATTGTTTTTGACCTCAATAGATAAATCATGACTCTTTAGATTTTGTATACAAGAAAACTCAAAATGCTGATATGTACATATTTCTTCCTAAATTAAAAACTCATAAGAGGAAATGAATGAAGGGCAGCTGGAAAGAAAATCTTTATATATATCTTGATCGATTGAATATTGGCAATACTGCTACAAATTATTATCAACTTCGTATGATGGAAGATCATTGTCATCTTTTGAAGAATTCTACTCAAGTTTGCTGTTATCTAAGGTAGAATCCATGATCTTCTCATGGTGGTTAAAAGGGCTTTCATTCAAAGCATCTAAGAGTTCATCATCCATAAACTCTTCATTGCCATAAGCATTTTCCAGCTCTTGAATAAAGTTCTCGAAGTGATCCCAAGAATCCTTAATCAAAAGCAAAGAAGGATAGGCTTCTCTATACTTCTCAAAAAATACCGAGTGAAAATGTTTGAGAGAATAAATACAAGCAGGAGGAAGGCTTTCATACTAGAACCATGCTATTTCTTCTAATATGACCATGAGCATCTTCATTAAACAATATTCATGAAAATTAATCCTCAACTTACGCACATGCATATGAAATCTTATTAAATGAAGTGTAGCATCATCACCTTTTTCATCTCTGAAATTTGGCAAGTATGTTTTCCAATCTACCCGAGGCATATGATTTGGAAAGCCCGGAACATGATATCAATGCATAGGAGCATACCTTCTGGATTGAGAACGCATTTTGATTTCTGGATCTTGCTACCAGTGGAGTCTTTGAATTAAGTTGGAGTCACCAGGTGAATGATTTCAACCTTCGTGTGCCTGGTCACTATCCACCATCAATAATCAGATCTAAACTTTGTCGTACACCTAAGGAAAATGAATCTTTCATTCCCTAGCAATGATGCCAGTATGTTACCACTCCTCCGGATCTCCAAGGCTGAGGAAACGTCCAGGTGAGGTAGCCATATACCAATATTTTGACTTGGTAGCTAGCCTTACCAAGCCGGAGAGGGCTCTCTCCAAAGGATCATAACCAAGAGGGCTGGATGGATTAGGGTTTTAGGATAGATATATTAGCTCAAGGTTTTGATTTGATTTGATTGGGGTAGTCACTGGATGAGTGAATTAGGTCAAAGAGTGAACTAGGTTAGGGCAAAAGAAAATCAGAATTGCAGACATCTGATGGGGCAAAGTAGGAAAGTACTTTAACAATTTGTAGTATAGTGATGAAATGGTTTAGACTGATGAGGTGCTAGAAAGAGCCTCGAAATCATGAATTCTTTTTAAACTGATGAAATGAAACAAATTATGTTGATTTTTCCAAAATAGAGAATAGAAGATGAATTATGCTTATCACACCTTGAAAATCAAACATATCTAGAAGTGAAATGGATCATGAAATATATAAAACATTCACACACATGTATCTAAATAAGAAACAATATCAAAATACCATGCCCCAGGAATCCCACCAAAATAGCTACAACTCATCCAATATATTCCATGCCAAAGTGTGAAACACTAGTACAACATCCAATGGGGTCCAACTTATAGAATGGCCGAAAAAGTACATGATATAGGCCTAAAAAAAACTCCTTCCAGCCTCAAGGGTCGAATCCATGAGAGGAGTAGTTCCACAAAAAACTAAACTGATAGCTAGAGTGTTGGGTGGTCAAAGTGACTCATCCCTCACTTTTTGGAAACTGATTCATTACATCACCAAAAAAGTTTTCACCTAATGTATTTAACCTAGGTAACAGTAAAAACATCATTATTACATTTACATCCATTAATTACATGGGTAAAAATGTGATTTGTCAAGGTGAAACTGTCAAAATAGAGAAAATTCACAAAATGAAGAAACTTAGTAAATTTGTGTCAAAAGCGTAGTGCCACTATCGTAAGCGTAGCACTAACTTTAGCTCCACTTTTGAGGAGGCTCCCGTTATGCAAATTGAGCACAACATTGCTCACTGGAAAGATTGTCCTATCTAGTTTACATACCTACCCTTAGTTTCCAAACTGGTTAAGTTTTGATCCTCCACAAGTTGATTCTCCCAAGACTTGTCAAAAGCGCAGCGACAGCCTGCAATACAGGGTAGAAACATGATTTTTCGGGTGTTTTTTGACCTTTTGACTACTCAGTTGACCCCAAAAAACTTAGAAAAGTGGTTTTCCTGACTGTATTTGGCCTTGTGAATCCAATGGTGGTGGCCATTTTTCATTTGGAGGTCCCTAGGAAAAGCGTAGTGCCTAGCCCAGAAGTGCAACACCTGTGTTAAAAAAGGCAGTGACCACTGCTCTAAGCACAACACCTCCCTCCTAAGCGCAACACCAACTTTAGCTCCACTTTTGAGGGGGCTTCCGATGCCCAAATTGAGCTCATGATATCTTGTTGGAAATATCTCTATCTTGGCTACATAATAGACCTATCCAACACTGAAAATAATCAATTATAGCACCTCAAAAATGAATTCTCCCAAGACTGGTCAAAATGTGCAGAATGGGGGTGCAAAACTATAGCGTGGTCTTGCAGGAAACTTTTGGAGGCTTCCTCAACTCCAAATGGAGCTCTTGATATCTCAGTGGAAATATATTCTAGTCTAGTTGTCATTGGAATTATCAATCAAGTCATCTGGACACTCCAGCTAGGAGAAAAATGGATTTTGCCAAGGTCGCTCCAGAAGTGTAGAAAACTTCTTGTAGCACCTGTATGTTTTACATTTCTCGAAAACCATAACACCTATGTGAACAATGAATGATTTTTTTTTCCTTGGTTTATTATGGAAAAAAACCTCTCTCACTTTCATAAAATTAATCTCTGTTTGGTTGGAAATATACTTTGAAGCAAAACTGGCCCTATGTGTGGCAAATGATTTTGTCCCTTAGAATGACTTTTTTTTTTTTAAATGATGGAGAAATGATGCTTATGAGTTGGAGTGGCCACATAATTGCTGATATTACCTCCATTATGCCTCCTCTGCTTATATGTCTCTGATTCCATAGAAAACCCTAGCTCAATGGGAGAGGAAATTAGGGTTTAGTGTAGGCAAAATACGGGATTTGGTAAATTCATATGAATGAAGGGAAATAAAGGGGATAGGGGGCTTCTAAATTATAAGGAAAAGAATTGGGAGGTAGGGAGGGATGTGAGGAAGTAGGGGATGTTAGCACTTGAAATTTCACCTAGGCTGAGATAGACAAATCTCAAGGCTACATCAAACATTTCACCTCGTAGCTAGCCCTACGGGGTATGAGAAGGC
>APFE031394065.1:64766-91929 GCA_000404065.3 Pinus taeda | reverse complement strand
TTGCATCTGTAGGTTCAGCATAGCCAGTTTCAACCAGCTCCCATATTCCTTGAGAAGCAAACAATGCTTTCATTTTTATGGACCAATCACTGTGATTTTTCCCATTGAACTGTGGCAGTTGGGAATTTGTCAAACCAGTTCCAGCATCTGCCATCTTAAAAAAGAAGAGATACTGACTGTAAAATTAAAAACAAACAAAAACTTTCTCTGCTGGAAAAATCTGCTCTTCAAACTTCTTACAGCTCCTACAATGAAAAACAAACTCTGTTTTTGACTCACTGAGTGCCTAGACTAGCTCTGATACCATGTTGGAATTTTATGGTGATTTCAAACACAAAATATCAGAGAATAACGCTCTGATATTATGATGGAATTTGCTGCTAAATTCCTTAACAAACAGACAACACAAAACTGCTCTGTTTTTATACAGAAAACTGAAAATTTTGTTTTCTGGACTTGGTGTTGCAGCAACAGGAATCGGTGTTGCAGCAACGCTGATCGTGGTGTTGCAGCAACAGGAAAAATACTCTCTTTTTTTAGTAACACAGAAAAAACAGAAAACTGTTTTTGACGCTAAGTCACTTTAAGACAATTGACGCTTTGGTGTTACAGCAACTAAAACAAGGGGCGTCAAATCACTAATAAACTTATAAAGTAAAATCAAAGTGTTTTTGACACTTTGTGTAACAGCAACTGAAAGTCAGCAAAACAGTAAACTTGTATTTATGAACTGTAAACAAAACTGATACAGTAAACTTAGCTGTTACAAGAGGAACACTTCAGTTCCAGAAATCGATTTTCTATCTCAGAAAATCGCAGGTTCAGCACTGTTGTGCAATTACAAAAGAGACACACACTTGTTCTTCTAACCTTCGCTCAAAGAACAAAAAACAAAACTGTTGTTCCAAATCATAGAAAACAGAACTGTTGTTCTTTTCTGCTTACGCTGCCCCTCTTGCACTTCTTCTCATGAGAAAACAGGACTGTTGTGCGTTACATTTATAGGAAAATAAAAATCTTATTAAACAATAAACTAAACAAAATATCTGTTGATCTTTATCTGCATATTTATTGCAAAGAGGCGGTGATGACTTTTCAGCAAAAAATAAGACGGCTGTCTGCAGGGGATTTAATTCTGAATTTAAAGTTCAAAATATCAGTGGACTTTTGCGGCACCGAACAATCTGAAATTAATTGCTGAAGATCAGATTCTGTTCTGTATTAATTGTTTGCAGTTGGAATTAAATTCCAACAGGGAGCATAATTACCCAATTTAAGTGGGTTTTGCGGGATTTCGAGACACAGTGGGAACGAACCTTCAACCAAGAAGGTTGAGATCGGTCTAGACACCCAGAACAACCAAGTGGGTTGTGCGAAGATATTTATTACGCGTTGTTGTGTTGCAGGTTTCCCTCAGATTCGTTTCCCGTGTCTATAATAGCTAAATGAGAATTTCCTCCGGGATTTTGGAAGGATGACATTATTGATTCTATATTGTCAGCTAACAAGGTTGGTATTCTCGACGTTTGTTTGTAAACATGGTACGGTTGACACGTTATCTCACAAGAATCTCACCAATGTTATTTCTAAAATATTTTGGTTGACCTGCATTAATTTAGGCGGAGATGGCCGACGAGCAGTGTGTCGAAATATTAATAGCTGAGATTAAGAGTATGTTTGCAAGTATGGGCGATGGCGAAAAGAATCCCTCTGCTTATGACACTGCTTGGGTAGCAAAGATTCCTGCAGTTAATGGCTCTGACCACCCTCACTTTCCTCGGACACTCCAATGGATTCTTCAGAATCAGTTGGAAGATGGCTCTTGGGGCGAAGAGAACTATTTCTCAACATGTGACAGACTACTCTCTACTCTTGCGTGTGTTATTACTCTTACCGTATGGCGCACTAGCCAAATACAAAGTGCAGAAAGGTTTGCAAAGATTATTTTATTTAATAATAAAACTATGATAGACTGTTTTATATAAAAATGGTTGGGAAGATTATTTTATTTAATAACAAAACTATATTGAAGTTTACTTTATTTTATTTAGAATAATTTAGTTTGACTTAGGGTTTAATGATTAATAACATTATTTACACTTTATTCTTAATCCTAAACTTTATCAATTATTTATCAAATTCAAAATTTGTTGATTTTTCATTTATTTTGATGATATATCCAATCCAGAAGTAAAAAGTTGAAGATAAATGAACAAATATAAGGTTAAAATAAGATAAAAGAACCGAATAGATAGACAATTCCAAAAGGGAGCCCTGTTTCCATTCATATTTACATTGTGAAATAAATTATAAGTGTGTCGCAGGTATTGAATTCTTGAAGAAACATGTTGGAATGATGGAGGACGAAGCGGACAATCACTGGCCAAGTGGATTTGAAATTGTCTTTCCTGCCATGCTAAATGAAGCTAAAAACTTACAAATAATTCAGAAGCGGGAGGCTAAGATTAAAAGGTCGGTTAAATTCTGATCAGGATGCTCTTCTATCCTTGATAAAATTGTCATTTCTCAATGTCATTATTAATTACCTAAACTGTCATGGTGTTTGGATCAGGATTCCTACTACTGTTCTCTACACCGGTCCAGCAACATTCTTGCAGTATCATTTGGAAGGCCTGCAAGAAATAATAGACTGGGACAAAATGTTGAAACTTCAATGCAAGGACGGATCATTCTTCAGTTCGACGGCATCTACAGCCGCTGTATTCATGCGTACAGGGAACGCCAAGTGCTTGGAATTCTTGAACTTCGTTTTAATGAAATTCAGAAACCATGGTATGGACATGACAATTTCATTTTACTAAGCTTGTCTTTTCTTTTTTTGACAAAACTTAAATTGAAGATTACCAACTTAATATTTGTTATTGTAGTCCCGTGTCGCTATCCGCTTGATCTATTTGAACGTCTGTGGGCGGTCGATACTGTTGAACGGCTAGGGATCGATCGCTATTTCAAAACGCAGATCAAGGACACATTAGATTATGTTTACAGGTATCATGCCTTTAACCATCCCAAACGATTCACGTCTTCATTAGCTCATTAATGGCCGAATTTTCTTATCTTGGAGATTGATGAGCAGCCATTGGGACGAAAGAGGCATTGGATGTGGAAGAGAGAGTTCTGTCACTGATATTGATGTTACCGCCACGGGGCTTCGAATCTAGAGACTACATGGGTACAATGTGTCCTCAGGTACTAAACGAAAATGTTCATGTAAACAACCAAGTCCTTCAATTCTTTCAGGCCGTTGACTTCTTAAACGAACTTTGTTGGCAGATGTTTTAAAAACTTTTAGAGATGAGAATGGAGAGTTCTTTCATTTCTGGTGTCAAACACAGAGAGGAGTTAGAGCCATGTTAAACCTCAATTATTGCTCACAGATTGCAATTCCGGGAGAAACGGTCATGGAAGACGCGAAACTCTGTAGCAAAAGGTGTCTGTTGAATACTCTGGAAAATGTGGATGCATTCGACAAATGGGCTCTTAAAACGAACATGCAGGGAGAGGTATGGCTCTTTTAACATCTCAATCTTGCTACGACCTTGACCTCAATGATCATATATCTACCAAATACTTTGGCAATTTTATTTGCAGGTGGAGTACGCCCTCAGATATCCATGGCTTAGGAGTATGCCAAGGCTTGAGGCTAGAAGCTCTATTCAACATTGCGGGCCGAAAGATATATGGCTTGGAAAACCTAAGATATAAGCCCCTTAATATTTGTAATTTTCGTTTTAGTACACTTTGAACCCAATAATGGTTTTAGCATGCTAATGTACTATTGACGGGAATAGTTTGTATCACGCCCTGAAGAATCTGGCGCGCCGCACGACGGGCGGGCGACCCTAACGACGGGCGGAACCGAACTTCCCTTGACAAACGATAAGACTCGGGCGGGACGTTGGGAAGATTACACGTAACAAAGGCGACCTGCGCCCGAGGGGTAGACGCCCTGAACGAAAGTTGGCACGATGGACAGCGAATGCGGCAGGAGCAAATGAGGAGTTCGGGTGACCAGCACGACAAAGACCGAAAACTTATACCCTTTGGCGTGGGCGGCTTTGCGAAGCAAAGACCGACCCGCTAAAAGGGACAGATATGGCAGAGGCAAAAATATTATGTGGGCGACATAACGAAGAGGTGTGACACATACAAAATACATTACATGGCTTACGAGAGGACAAAGCATGTAATAAATCAATCCACAAACATGGACATAGCTTAAAACATAAGAAGAACGTGTATGTGGTGGAGAATTAAAAATAATATTAAAACACATGTACGTGGATAATGGAGGACGTATGTGGGTTAACCGACATACTTTATGGATGAGGGTTCATTAAAGTAATGTAAATATAATTATACGTTGGCTCTTTATGTAAAAGGGAGGTCGGCTTTGTAATATGTGGACCTTCGAAACATGATGAGAGGAACATATATATATGGATAAGCATGAGGCTCATTCCATCATCTCATCTTCACTCTACATCCTCTTCGCATAATATCAAGGGATATGCGAAGGCAAGAAGTAATGTGCATCCTCTTATGCACATGAATAAACAGGTCTCTCGCATGTTTAAGGGTTGGATTGTGTAGCAGGTGCTCGGTGGAGGAAGGTTAATATACATTGAACGATCGGTGACTCAAGCCTCAAAACAAAAGGTGTGGTTCCAGTTGTGCGTAGCACAAAGGCGAGGACGCAGGTCTGTTTTAGTAAGGCGTTGAAGTGGGGTCAGTTTTACAGTGAAGTGCGAATGCGAGGGTGGACGGTTAACGTGTAGACAGCAGGGTTCTAAACAGCAAGACGTATGCCGGTCTTGGCACACAAGGCGCAGCGAAGTGCGCACTTAGCCGAAAGGGTATTGTATATGTTAAGGCTATTCTAAAGCCGTTGTAAACCAGTTTACCATGCAAGCCGAGGGCGCACGAGTTTGTAAAATATTTATAAAGTTAATGAAAGTATTGAGGGCGCACTCGATTGGGAGTTGCCCCTCCCATTTAATTTGGTGTTAAGGTCTTTTGGTATTGTTCGATGTGTTAATAATATCAGTGAAGACAAGAACACGGTTGTGAAGTTTAATATTAAACATAAATTATAATTGTGAATTATATATTTATGGTTTGATTATAAGAATTCCGGTTATGTGTTTTAGAGCTCGGTTTATGAAGTTATAAAAGTTTGCACTAATTCGACGAGGTGGAATTGAGTGTCATGGAGTGAAGGCGTAGTCCACGTGCTCTCCTTTTAAACAATTGGAGTACACGGTGGTGCCACACCCGCCCAATTAGAAAAAAAAAAGATTGGGGGCGTGACAGTTGGTATCAGAGCAAAGGTTGCTCGGGAGGCTTGAACAAAGTGTCGTGGAGCTGCTTCTGGGGTTGAAGCGTGAAGCTGATACGGAATGTGACAGTTGTTGTCAAAGCTCAGGGTGAGCTGGTTGAAGCAAGTCGTTCGTGGAAAGACTTGAGTTGAAATTGAAGGTGAATCTGCGTGGTCCAAAGCAGGTGATTTGGCAAACATGGCAGATATGGAACTCAATGATCTTCAAGAGCTCTTTGATGAAAGAGCCCGGTTGAAGACTGAACTCAAGCAAGTTGAGGAAAAGATAAGGAAAAAGCTTCTTGGTGAGAAGACCATTGTAATCGAACAGAAAGAGCTCGACCACATTGACAGATTGGGAACTCTACACCGAAGACAGCCGGAGGACATTCGGAAGTTCAGTTCTGTGAGCTTGGTCGATGGACACTTGGTTGGTGCACTTGAACAGGACACGGTGGAGGAAAAGCTTGAGGCAAGTCAAGCTAGACCGGGACCGAGCTCCCTAGGAGGGCCAAACAAGGAAGTAAGATATCTCAAAAGGAATGTCGAAAAGGTGCATGAGCCTATTGACATTTCTGAGGCCGAATTGTTGAAGCAGGTTGCTGAGATAAGACGCAAAACAAAGCCAATAAAGGAAGATGGTTCCTTGAAGTTAAGTTTTGTGCAAGCAACCGTAAAAGGCAAAATATTTGCAGCTTTGATTGACACGGGAGCCACACATAGCTTCGTGAGTAGGAAGGCAGCAAGGTCTTTTGGGGGAAAGGCAACAATGGAGAGAGAATACAGTGCTTTCAAGGCAGTTAATTCCACCATTCGAGCTGTAGATGGTGTATTAAAAGACACCCAGGTAAAGGTGGGATCATGGTTCGGGAAGCTGGACTTGAGAGTTATAGATATGGATGATCATTCTATGGTATTGGGGCTAGACTTTATGGAACTAGCACAAGCCATGCCTATGATGACCCGAGACGTTCTCTTGATCACGGCTGGTGGGAAGAACATGATGGTGCCGATGAATAGGAAAAGTCGCTTGGGATATAGACCAAGGATGGCTTCTATGACCTTGTACCCCAAAGACCCGAATGTGAAACATGAGGATGTGGAGCAAAGCGGGCTTGGGAGCATAGTTCACACAACGAAGGAAAAGAAGCTTGTTGACTTCGTTGCAAAGGCTGGAAAAGAAAACAAAAGATGTGAGGAGAGGGCCTCACGCACTTGGAAACACTTGCTGGGGACATCTTTTACTAAAGGTCTTCACGAGGAAGTTGCGGGTGAAGTAAGCCCGAGTGCTACTTTGGAAGCAGTAATTGGTGAAGATTATGAGGGAAGAGATCCCGCCGGAATAGTGGATTTTTGCAGATATGCTATGGGCATATATGACTTCCAATTGACAAGAGACAAGTTGGGAGAACTTGGGTGTAGCAAGGAGGAGGTTGAAGCTGTGCATGAGTACTTAAGGACACGGTATCAGTCCGACACGTGGGTAGATGAGAGTCAGGGAGGAAACTTCCTGGCCTTTTTATCCCCTTAGTTGATGTGGAGGCGGGCTCATTGTTGGCTGCTCAAGGCAGTGAGCCCTCAAGTTGATTGAGCAGGCATGACGGTCCCAGTGTGCAGTGGAAAAATGGGGTTCCATGGATCCTAGGCAGGGGGATCATAAAACAAACACAAAGGGTGAGCCGAATGAGGCAGGATCATTTGGGGAGCCTACATCTTGGTTACTAATGGGGTTGGTAACCGAATTTACTAAACTAAAAACAGCAGCTGGATGACCGATGGTAGGGCAGGACTACTTGGGCATTCGGTTGAAGATGGAACTCATAGGACATGGTGGACTTGGAGATCCGATGCATTGAGGAGCCAAGGTTGATGCATAAATTCTGACCTTGATGTAGTATGGGATGCATACTTCCAGACACATGCTTTAGATCATGGAACGGGAGGGCAACTTGATGTGGAGGATCGATGAGGGCTGCCGGGATGTTGTCGGGACGAAAACGGAATAGGGTGGGGGAGGATATCACACCCTGAAGAATCGGGCGCGCCGCACGACGGGCGGGCGACCCAAACGACGGGCGGAACCAAACTTCACTTGACAAACGATAAGACCCGGGCGGGACGTTGGGAAGATTACACATAACAAAGGCGACCCGCACCCGAGGGGCGGATGCCCTGAACGAAAGTTGGCACGATGGACAGCGAATGTGGCAGGAGCAAACGAGGAGTTCAGGTGACCAGCACGACAAAGACCGAAAGCTTATACCCTTTGGCGTGGGCGGCTTTGCGAAGCAAAGACCGACCCGCCAAAAGGGACAGATATGGCAGCAGCAAAAATATTATGTGGGCGACATAACGAAGAGGTGTGACACATACAAAATACATTACATGGCTTATGAGAGGACAAAGCATGTGATAAATCAATCCACAAACATGGACGTAGCTTAAAACATAAGAAGAACGTGTATGTGGTGGAGAATTAAAAATAATATTAAAACACATGTACGTGGATAATGGAGGACGTATGTGGGTTAACCGACATACTTTATGGATGAGGGTTCATTAAAGTAATGTAAATATAATTATACGTGGGCTCTTTATGTAAAAGGGAGGTCGGCTTTGTAATATGTGGACCTTCGAAACATGATGAGAGGAACGTATATATATGGATGAGCATGAGGCTCATTCCATCATCTCATCTTCGCTCTACATCCTCTTCACATAAGATCAAGGGATATGCGAAGGCAAGAAGTAATGCGCATCCTCTTATGTGCATGAATAAACAGGTCTCTCGCATGTCTAAGGGTTGGATTGTGTAGCAGGTGCTCGGTGGAGGAAGGTTAATATACATTGAACGATCGGTGACTCAAGCCTCAAAACAAAAGGCGTGGTTCCAGTTGTGCATAGCACAAAGGCGAGGACGCAGGTCTGTTTTAGTAAGGCGTTGAAGTGGGGTCGGTTTTACAGCGAAGTACGAATGCGAGGGTGGACGGTTAACGTGTAGACAGCAGGGTTCTAAACAGCAAGACGTATGCCGGTCTTGGCACACAAGGTGCAGCGAAGTGCGCACTTAGCTGAAAGGGCGTTGTATATGTTAAGGCTGTTCTAAAGCCGTTGTAAACCAGTTTACCGTGCAGGCCGAGGGCACACGAGTTTGTAAAAGATATATAAAGTTAATGAAAGTATTGAGGGCGCACTCGGTTGGGAGTTGCCCCTCCCGTTTAATTTGGTGTTAAGGTCTTTTGGTATTGTTCGATGTGTTAATAATATCAGTGAAGACAAGAACACGGTTGTGAAGTTTAATATTAAACATAAATTATAATTGTGAATTATATATTTATGGTTTGATTATAAGAATTCCGGTTATGTGTTTTAGAGCTCGGTTTATGAAGTTATAAAAGTTTGCACTAATTTGACGAGGTGGAATTGAGTGTCGTGGAGTGAAGGCGTAGTCCACGTGCTCTCCTTTTAAACAATTGGAGTACACGGTGGTACCGCACCCGCCCAATTAGAAAAAAAAAGATTGGGGGCGTGATAGTTTGCCATATATTAACAACGGAAAATATCTAGAACTAGCAAAACTGGACTTCAATAATGTGCAGTCTATACACCAAAAGGAGATTCGCCAGCTTCGAAGGTGTTATTTGCATTTTTTTTTAATTAAATGTTTCATTCAAAATATGTGTATATTTTTTTTTATTATTATCTAAAATCAAAATTTCAAAGTCATATGTCTATTGACGCACTGAATGCTAGTGTACCTCCATTTTTTCATAGGTGGTCGAAATCATCAGGATTCTCAGAGCTCAATTTCACGCGATCGTGTGGCTGAAATATATTTCTCGATCGCGTCTCCTATGTTCGAACCGCAGTTCGCTACCTGTAGAACCGTTTATACCAAATCTACCATCTGCGTTTTCATTTTGGATGACCTATATGACGCTCATGGATCTGCAGAAGACATCAAGCTGTTCACAAAAGTAGTGGAAAGGTAAACATTTAATATATTCATTCTCTTTAATATATATTTAATATTGTTGTCGCTTCTAAACCATGTGTCCATGGCCAATCCTCGCCTTTGTTTTAGGTGGGATCTGTTCCTATTAGACCGAATGCCAGAACACATCAATATATGCTTCCTAGGTCTTTACAATTTGGTTAATGAAATAGCAGAAGAAGGGCACAAGAGACAGGGGCACGACGTGCTAGGTTACATTCGAAATTTAGTATGTATTAAGTCTACAAGTTTGATGATAAACAAGAATTTTATTTTCCACCAAAGTTACAATTAAATACTGATTACGGACTTAAATCGGTCATATGATATATGGCAGTGGGAGATCCAGCTCGAAGCTTTCACGAGAGAAGCAGAATGGTCGGAAGCTAAATATGTGCCGTCCTTCCATGAATACATAGAGACTGCTAGTATCTCAATATCACTGGCAACTATCGTTCTGATTAGTGTTCTTTTCATAGGAGAGGTTCTTACAGATCACATGCTCTCCCAAATTGATTACCGATCCAAATTTGCATATCTCATGGGGTTGACAAGTCGTTTGATAAACGATATCAAAACTTACCAGGCAAGTTAGTCAATCTCTTGTAGTCAAATATTATATTGTCGATGTCCTTGGGTGCTTGTATTTTATTTGAACAGTTGCTCATTATTTATTAATGCAGGAGGAGAGAGGTCAAGGCGAGGTGGATTTTGCCATTTAGTGTTACATGAAGGACCATCCAGAAATCTTAGAGGAAGAAGCTCTCAAACATGTTCATAGTCTCATGGAAAACGCCCTCGCAGATTTGAAGTGTAAATTTCTGAAGACAAAAGACGTGCCCGACAATTGCAAGAGACTGGTTTTTGACAATGCAAGATTAATGCAACTGTTTTACATGGGAGGAGAGGGTTTCACGCTTTCACGTGAAACAGAAATTAAAGAGCATGTCAAAAAGACCCTCTTCGAACCGGTTTCCTATGTTGGTTCAGGTGCACAGCAGAATTAAATAAACACACACAGCAATTTTCAAGCACATAAACACAAGAATTAACTATGTTGGTTCAGGTGCACAGCATAATTAAATAAACACACACAGCAATTTTCAAGCACATAAATACAAGAATTAACGTGGTTCACCCAACCAATCTCGGCTACATCCACCAAACATAAGCATCAGGAATTTATTAATCAAATTGGAGATTACATCAAGAAATTCTCATAAAACCCCTCACACACTTTTAGCAAACCATCCGAATGGTTGCCTGTTATATAGCATAGAGAATCTAACAGCCTCATAACTCCTTCACATCAAATATAGGAGGCATTAACTCCCTCCAAACAACCTAGAGCTAATCTAGGAACTGAATCCCTATTGTTGTCATCAGCTGAGATTTTTCCTATTTAGCTCAAACAGAAAATCTCAACAATCTCCACCTTGACAACAATTCGCCTAATGCCCTGTTATTATTATTTTATCTTTTCTGCAAGCCAAGAGAAGCCAAACACCAGCATAGCTTCTCCAACAAAACTGGTTTCGTGAACATATCTGCACAATTCTCCTTTGTATGCACCTTTCCAAGAGAGACTCCCCTTTCAGTGATAACATGTCTTACAAAATGGTACTTAATTGGAATATGCTTTGATTTACTATGATAGGCCGGCTTCTTAGCCAAATGTATTGCACTTTGACTATCACAAAGTAACCTGATGTTGTCCTGTAACCTACCAAACTCACCAAGCAAACCTTTCAACCAAACCGCATCTTTGCAAGCATGAGAAGCAGCAATGTATTATGCTTCAGTAGTGGACAAAGCAACAATGTTCTGTAGCTTTGACATCCAGCTGATAGCTCCACCTGCAAGAGTAAAGACGTACCCTGAAGTTGACCTTCTCTTATCCAAATCACCTGCAAAATCGGAATCAACATATCCGCAAACACATTCACTACTCTTATTGTAAGAAATACAATAACTACTTGTGCCTCTCAAATACCGAAGCACCCATTTCACTGCTGACCAGTGTTCTTTACCCGGATTTGCCATGTACCTGCTGACAACCCCAACTGCATGTGAAATATCTGGTCGAGTACAAACCATCGCATACATTAAACACCCTACTACATTGGCATATGGAATTCGAGACATATAATCTTTTTCTTCATCTGTATTAGGACATAAACTCGAAGAAAGCTTAAAATGGGAAGCTAAAGGGACTGAAACAGGCTTCACATTATCCATACCAAACCTCAAAAGCATTTTCTCAATATACTTTTGTTGTGATAGCCACATCTTACCATTGCTCCTGTCTCTGAAAATCCCATGCCCAAAATCTGTCTTGCTGCTCCTAGATCTTTCATATGAAATGTCCTTGCCATCTGAGCCTTCAACCTGTTGATTTCTTCTATGCTTTTGCTTGCTAAAAGCATATCGTCAACATACAATACCAAGATAATGAATATGCCATTATTCAATTGTTTAAAATAAACTCAATGATCATATTCACTTCTAACATATTTCTAACTCAACATGAAAGAATCAAATTTCTTATACCACTGCCAAGGCGACTGCTTTAGGCCATATAATGACTTCTTGAGCCTGCAGACAAATTTCTCATTGCGATGCTGAACAAACCCTTCCGGTTGTTCCATATATATTTCCTCATCTAAATCGCCATGTAGAAATGCAGTCTTAACATCTAACTGCTGCAACTCCAAATCAAACAAAGCCACTAATGCTAACACAATTCTAATTGAAACAATTTTAACCACTGGCGAAAAAATCTCATGAAAGTCAATACCAGCTTTATGAGAAAACCCTTTTGCAACCAGTCGCGCTTTGTACCTGTCTTCCGTATCATTCACACCTCGTTTCAGCTTGAAGACCCATTTACACCCCACATTTTTCCTGCCTTTCGAAAGCTCCACCAGATGCCATGTGTCGTTCTTATTCAAGGCCATCATTTCGTCCTTCATGGCTGCTTTCCACTTGTCACTTTTTGAACCTTCTATTGCTTCCTGGTAGCACAGAGGTTCATTGTCATTAGTAGTAAATGCAACAGAAGTGACATAATCATCATACCTTCTCGGTGGCCGTTTGATTCTTGTCGACCTCCTTAAGGATGTTTCTAGTGCTTCCTCGATTGGCTGACTACCACCTGTAGGAACTTCTTGCCGGTCAGTATCTGAGACCTGTTCATGATCTAAACCTAAACCCTGTTCATATTCTGATTCTGAAACCTGTTCACGACTAGTATCTGAACTATGGTCATCATGACTATCGTTAGAAATGCTATCAAACTGAATGTGCTGAAAGTCAGATACATCATCTTGTTTCAATCTACTATCTACATCTAAACGTACAAGAGAGGATTCATTAAACTTTACATCTCTGTTGATGATGATTTTGCGGGTAGTAGGATCCCACAATCTATATCCCTTTGTTCCAACACCATACCCAACAAAGATATACCTTTTAGACTTTGGATCTAACTTAGTTCGCTGATGTTTAGGCACTAGAGCATATGCATCACAACCAAACACTCTAAGTTTAGAATAGTCACAAGGGTGTCCTTTCCATACCTCTTGCGGAATCTTGCAGTCTATGGCCGTTGATGGAGATCGGTTTATCACATAACAAGCTGTTGCCACCGCTTCCGTCCACAACTCCTTCTGCAACCCGGTGTTACTTAGCATACTCCTTTCTCTCTCCAGAAGAGTTCTGTTCATGCGTTCAGCAACTCCATTTTGCTGAGGAGTACAAACCGTGGTCTTATGCCTCTCGATCCCTGCATCCTTGCAATAGCTGTCAAACTCCTTGGAAGTAAACTCACCACCATTGTCAGTTCGTAAACATTTTATTGTTCTATCAGTGCTGTTTTCTACCAATGTTCTAAACTGCTTGAAAACTGAAAACACATCAGACTTTCTTTTCAACATGTAGACCCAAACCTTCCTAGAAAAGTCATCAATGAATGATACAAAATAAGATGAACCACCATATGAAGTTGTAAGGGCTGGTCCCCAAACATCTGAATGGATATAATCAAGTATGCCTTTACTAGTATGTTTGCCTGTTTTAAACCTTTGTTTACTTTGTTTACCAAACAGACAATGCTTACAGAAATCTAATTTTCCAGACTTCAAATTTGGAAGTAACTTCCGATCAGCCAAAATTTTCAACCCTCTCTCACTCATATGCCCCAATCTTTGATGCCATAAGTGAATGGAGTTACTGTCATGTGCAGACACAGTAGACACAAAAGCTGACCCAGTACCTCCTTCTAACTGAAATAGATTTCCTACTTTCTTAGCTTTCATAACTAGTAAGATGCCTTTGTAAATTTTCATTACTCCACCTTGAATTACAGTTTTATATCCATTTGAATCAAGTGCGCCTAATGAAATCAAGTTTTTCCTTAAATCTAGTACATGCCTCACATCAGTTAATATTCTAGTTGTTCCATCAAACATTTGTAGTTGTATGCTTCCAATCCCAACAATATTACATGTTACATAATTACCCATGTACACAACTACATCATTAATTGATTTATATTCTTTAAACCATTCTTTATGGATACACATGTGCTTTGATGCACCGGAATCTAACAACCAATGTTGACCATGATTTGACACATTAACTGATAATACTTCATCACTCATACCTGAACCAGATGTCGAACCTGTATCTGTCGTATTCGACTCCTTCTTCTCTGTCGAAGACTCTGCTTTTGAAGTTTGTTGCTGTCGCTTCCAGTAGTCCTTCTTTAAATGCTCTGATTTGCCACAAAACCAACACTTTAGCTTACTCTTCTTCCCTTTTGACTTTGAACGTGAGTCGCTCGGCTTCCTGGGGCGTCTTTCTTTGGAACGACCTCTAACCATCATAGCTTCTGGTGTAGAGGTTTCAGAATGCGACTTCCTCCTTGTTTCTTCTGATAATAAGGATGCAACTACATCATCAAACTCAATAGTTTCTGATGAACTAAGACTTATAGAAGTAACAAAATGATCCCATGATTCGGGCAATGAGCACAATAAAGTAATAGCTTTATCCTCGGATGGTATTTTTACTTCTATACTTTGTAATTGCACAAGAAGAGTATTAAAAGCATTTAAATGATCAGCAATCGATGTACCTTCCTTCATTCGCAAACTGTACAACTGACACTTCAGGAGAATCCTATTGGTTAACGATTTGGTCATGTACAGTTTCTCCAGTTTCGTCCACAAACCAGTAGTTGTTGTCTCCGACACAATATTAAATAGGACATCGTCCGCCAGGTATAATCGAATGGCACTTACAGCTCTTTCATCCATTTCGTCCCACTCATCGTCTGTGATGTTGTAAGGTTGTTTGGATTTACCCATCAATGCCTTTACCACGCCTTGTTGGACAAGAAAGTCATTCATTTTCACCTTCCAGATCTCGAAATTATTCTTGCCATTAAATTTCTCAATTTCAAACCGGGCACTTTGAGTTTTCGCCATTTTGTATCAAAAAACACAATAATCTCCAATATCCAACCAGCAATAAAAAAAAATTGCCTATGTCTTTGTTTTTACACAACAAAAAAAAAAACTCCTATGTCGCTGTACCTTTGCCTTTAAAAAACTGCCCTTTGCACTTATATTACTTTTCTTTAAAAAAAAACTTTCCTTTTATTTGTGCAAAATTCTGCCCCATATAGTTTTAATACCTTTATACTGAACGTGGGTTTTTTCCTTAATGTTTATATTACCTCTTCCCTCACATTTCAACATATCATTGTCAGTATCCCACTCTAGTATTATAACGCAGCCTATTGCCAATGTAACTATTGCGCTACAGGAGCTTTAATGCTACCAAAGCTCAATGGAAATTTGATTGTTTATATATTTAATGAGAACTTATATCAACAACAACCACCACGGTCATTTAACAAATTTTCATTTCTGGACACACTGCTCTATTCCTGGACAAATGATCAGCTGCGCTATTTCACTCAAATTACAATCCTCGTTTTCTACGCAACCAGGCACAGGGAACTGTCAACGCAAACCGGTTTGAAAACAACACTTTATTGCAATACTGTCGGTTCTACAGACGACCAGCGATTTAAAAAAGGAACGCACCAGCAATTTTATAAAAATCAAGCTCCACACACCAGCAATATTTAAAAAATATGCTCCAGCAATATTTAAAAAATACGCTCCAGCAATATTTAAAAATACGCACTAGCAATATTTAAAAAAACACTCCAGCGATTGTAATACGAACCATGCACAGCGATTTAATCTGCACAGCAATGTAACTGACACTAGCAATGTAATTACGCAGCAGGCTCCACGAAAACTAAAAAAACATACCAGGTCAACACGCATTAACGCATCCGCTTCTGAACGCATTCACATGGAGTCACGCACCAACATCTCCAGCAATGTTATAGAATGCGCATTCGCTTCTGAACGCATTCACACGGAGTCACGCACCGACAGCTCCAGCAACCAGAGAAAAATTCTCCACGCCAGCAACAGCAGCGCTCCAGCAACACCTATGCTCTACCTCCAAACAGTGCAGCTCCAGCAGGCAGCACCTCCAACATGCTCTGATACCAATTGTTGGTTCAGGTGCACAGCAGAATTAAATAAACACACACAGCAATTTTCAAGCACATAAACACAAGAATTAACGTGGTTCACCCAACCAATCTGGACTACGTCCACCAAACATAGGCATCAGGAATTTATTAATCAAATACATCAAAACATTCTCATAAAACCTCTCACACACTTTTAGCAAACCATCCGAATGGTTGCCTGTTATATAGCATAGAGAATCTAACAGCCTCATAACTCCCTCACATCAAATATAGGAGGCATTAACTCCCTCCCAACAACTTGGAGCTAATCTAGGAACTGAATCCCTATCGTTGTCATCAGCTGAGATTTTTCCTATTTTGCTCAAACAGAAAATCTCAACAACCTAGGTTAAATTATTGGCATAAAGGCCCTGCCAGCTGATTGTCTTGCGTTCAATGTATAGTAACACACACTTGCCGGGCATTGTGTACTGCCATCCAGGGATCAAATTTAAAAGCCTACATGACCGTTCCGCCTCTCAAAGTGTTTCTAAAGCAAAAATAATTTTCATTTTAGTAAAATAATTGATTTTCAAACATTTTGCATTGTCCATTGTAACATTAAAAATTGCATATCAATTGGAGAGTGAAGATCCTTTAGATATTAATTTGAAGGATGGACCGAGTTAGGATTGTATATATATTGATGTTAGATTAAAAAATTGTTATTTATTTAGTAATAATTATTTTATATAATTTTTAAAGATGGAAAGAGTGAGGATTATTCAGATATACATTTTAAAATAAACAATTGTTTGCTAATTGTTTGCTAATTATTGAATAAGTAATTTTATATGATTGAATTTTAATGGTATTTTTTTATTTTTGGTTAATTTGTTTAATTATTGATATAGTTGATGGAGGACATATATAGATTTTAAAATTGAAAATCAAGACAATAATTGCAAAATATCTAATTTTCTTTTAAAAATATATTTATATTAATATTCAAAAAAAGTCTACGTTAAAAACTAATGAAATGGCCGTTTATAAAAGTGACCATCAAAATTACAACTAATGAAATGGCAGTTTATAAAAGTGACCGTCAAAAATTACAACTCAGATATTGCAGTGGCATCATTGATGACAAATAAAAAAACACAAACAAATATGTTTAAAAATAACTAAATAAAATAATCAGAAATATATAAAACAGCTATACCGGTCTTACAATGGATATAACATTTTGGCTTATGGGACTAAGCCAAAGTAAATACCTGAAAATGCTCTCTGTTCTTTACGATGGAGTAAAGGCCTAGTAAGCAGCAATATGAATGGAAGTACAGAGCAGTAATGACTTTTCCCTCTCTACGACGGATATCAGAGTTGCTACACAGTTAGTAGAGGCCTAGCAACCAGGAATATGAATGGAAGTACAGAGCAGTAATGACTTTTCCCTCTCTACGACGGATATCAGAGTTGCTTCTGAAATTTTTGCCCCTGCTACACACAGTTACTACATTGTTCTTTTTTAAGTAAGACATCACCCGTCTGACACTGAGACAATGTTTTGGTCGCTTGTGAAAACATTATGGAATATTATATTAAATTACTTGAAAATATATGAAGTCAAATGGATCGGGTGGTGGAAAGAATGAACTAAAAAATAAATATATATATATTGTAATGTTGGTAAAAAATATATATGTTAAAAAATCATTATGGTTATCCTAGTTTGGGTTTATAGAATAAAATTTCTATGTTAATGTGTGTGTTTTGGCATTGTATTTTTTTTAATTTATTTGCAACAATTAATCTTTCAGGTTTAAACTTACATTTGTTATGAGAGCAATTTTGGCTTTAAGAGGATGTCTTTGTGGCTAAGGGTTTTGGCTCTGGCTTGTGGTAGACCCTATTACCATGGGAGATATATAGAATTGATTCTTGTAGTGAAAGGAAATTACGAACACTTGAAATATAGAGATCGATAAATTCAATGGACAAAATTTTGAGTTGTGGAAACTCAAAATGTAAGTTTTGTTGGCGGATAGGATTAATGGATCACCCCAAATTCGGGTTTGCATTAACAACAATGTTGACAGAAGACTCGACCAAGTTGGATCAAAAAGAGTAAAATATGATTGTATTTCTCACGTTCATTATTATTGAATGTCTCAAGGGAAGCTACAACAAAGACTTTATGGAATAAGTTAGGGGCTTTGTATCAATCTATGTCTCTTGTGAACAAATTGTTCTTATGGGAAAAGATTTATAACCTTGAGGATGAAAGATGGAGACTGAGTGATAGAGCATAGAACGCCTTCAATATTGTGCTAATCAGCTATTATATTTTGACATTTATATTTTAGAGGAAGATATGTGTATCCAATTTTTGTGTTCTTTACTACACTTGTAGGATAGTCTAGTTGATACCATATATAATAATGCAACTACTTTAAGCTTCGATGAAATAGTCTCACCCCTTTTATTGGAGGAGATGAGATAGAAAAAAATGGAATGTCAGAACATAGATGCCATGTCTGTAAGTGGACATTTCGAGAATAAAAACAAAAAATAAGTCCTCTAGTGGGAGATTTGAATCTATAATAAAATTCCCCACTGTATGTTGGAGATGTGGAGAAGAAGGGAATTTCAAGAAAGATAGTAGATCCAAAATTACTAAAAAGGGGAAGGGATTTGAAGATGCTCCTTTTGTAGAAGCAAAATTTTCCTCAAATGAAGGAGTGGATGTGTACTTGGCTTCTTCATGTACACATGTAGATCATGAAGCATGGTTGGTTAACACAGGTGCATCTTTACATGTGACACCTAATAGGGAGTGGTTTTGCAAGTATGAAAGATATGACGGCGATGATGTTTTCCTAGGGGATGACTCGACAACCAAAATCATAGGATGAGGAAAATTCAAGTTGAAGTTCATGGGTGGAAGGATTAGAGCACTCCCTTATGTTCTGTGCATTTGAAGATTGGCTAAGAATTCACTTCTATAAACAAAATGAGTATTGATGTAGGTTTAAATATAATTTTTGAAAAGGATACATGAAAGATGGTTCAAGGAGCAATGGTATTGTTAAGGGGAGTTCATATTGGAATGCTATATAAGCTATTAGGAAGCACTATTAGTGATGAGTGTAACAATTCCATTGTTCCTGAGAGTGGAGTTGAAGAAGGAAACAAATCCTCCAATCTCTAGAGAAATGACTATGTTGTGGCATCAAAGATTAGGACATATCAGAGAGAAGGGCCTTTGAGTATTACATGGTAATGGTATGGTAGAAGGTATGCCTAATTGCTCTCTAGATTGTGTTTCTATGAACATTGTTTATATGGGAAGAAGAATTGGCTAACTTTTTGTCTCTACTGTAATGACAGCAGAGAGAATATTGTAATTGGCACACAATGATGTGTTTGGACTTGTGGCAGTTCCACCGTTCATAAATAATTATGTACCATGTCTCATTTATAGATGACTTCTAGGAATACATGGATTTATTTCCTCGAGAAGAAATATGAAGTCTTTGAGAAATTCAAATAGTTTAAGGTTCTTGTGGAAAATTAGACAGAAAGGAAAAATAAGGTTCCAAGGATAGATAATGGTGGGGAATTCTACGGAAATGAATTCGAATAATTCTCTATGAAGTGTCATATAGAAAAGAAGAATACTACTCCATGCACACCTCAGCAAAATGGAGTTGCAAAAGGGATGAACATGACTTTGATGGAATCTAAAGAAATTAGCATGCTCAATGGTGGCAAGTAGGACACGAATTATGGGTGAAGGAAATCAATATTGTGTCTTACCTAGTAATTAGATCACCCTCATCAACATTAGATTATAAGACTCCACATGAGGTATGGATTGTAAAGAAACTTTCTCTTAAACATCTACGGGTATTTGGTTATGATGCTTATGCACAGACTCCAAAGGCGAATACGAGTAAGTTAGATAAGAAAGATAAAAAGTGTATCTTTATTGGGTATAAAGATAGCTTGAAATATTATAAGATTTGTAACCAAGAAACTAAGCAGATAGTGTATAGTTGACATGTAGCTTTTAGAGACGTCAAAGATGTTATCAAATAAGAATTTCTACCAAGGGACAAAGAACCAAAAAAATATAGAGTTTGAATAGAATGACGATGAATCAAACTCTACATAAGAATAGGTATCAAAAGAAGAAAAACCACATACTCCAATAATAAGGAGATTAGTTTAGGAAATAAGGCAACCAAAAAAGTATTCCCATCTTATTTTTGTTCAAATTGTATAAATTCGATAGAAATTGTAGTTGCTTAAGAATTCGAACTAAAATCAGGAGACACAAATTCTACTCTACTAATTTGCAAAATGGAAATCACAATTTAGAACAACATGCATAGACATGCAAAAAGAAAAACCACAAGTACACGGTGATTTCTAGGGGATCCTAACTGTGAAAAACCTCTCAAACCTCTTTGCATTAATCAATTAATAGAGAAACTATTACAATTGCTTGCTCTAGCTCTGAGCACAACCTGCAAAAGATTAACTTTTCTCTCTGTTGAATGAGAGCCTCTAGCCAACACTTAGCCAATTTCTATCTCCCCCAGCCTATGATTTCCTTGCGCAATTTTGAGCAAATTCGAGCTCCTAAACAATAGAAAAGGTCCCTATTTCCTTGGGTAATTCCTAAGAATTGATCAATTGCCTGCATGCATCAACTGTACAATTGACCAATATACAAATGCTTTTACATTAGCCTTAATTCCTCCACTCCAATTTATATTTTTTGTCATCCATATTGATGCATTTAGTGTGGAAAAAGTGGAGGAATCATCTCATAGGATCATTTTTACCGACGGTACCTAGTTTGGGGAAATAGGGTCTTAAACCTTTCAGGACCATTTTGAGGTATCAAATGACATTTTTTGGGGGTAACACTTTCCTCTCGAGTGCCACAAATTTTCATGTTATTATACACATAGAGATCTTTCGAATGAAGCAAGAAGCACATCAATTAGAGTCTATATGCAAAATTATGCCACTCAGAATTTGACCTTTCCATTTTCACACCTATGGTTCAGAAGGATGTTGTGTCAATCCCCATTATTTATGGAAAAGGGGATAGCCATGTGTTTGTGATATAAAATAATATAGAAGATTCTATATTGTAACTGTAGTTAAGGGTTGATGTAGTCAAACTCTTCCACTAGCAGGTTATTAGGTTGTGTTATAACCAGACCACCAGGAGGAAGAGGCATTGCATTATTTCGAGAGAATTTTATTCCATAGATGAGCAAAGATAGCCAAGAGAGATAGGAAGTAGAGCACAAAAAGAGGATATGTGCACTCTAGCATCCCATGGACCAGAAACATTACTTTTTTGTACCTCTATCCATATTTCCAAACGGAGAAAGAGAGTGAAGCGACCTCACCTTCCAGCTGGGTTTTCTCCTGAAAGGGTTTCCCATACCATATCTTGTGTTCTTTACATGTACATGTGTGATGCAATATTTATGAGGATAACCAACCAGTACCGAATCATGAAGGATGGGAAATCATTCATCATCAATGTGCATAAAGGAAAGTAAAAAATTTCACTGGTAAGTGCCAACCAAGCCAAGAAATTGACTAGTTCCAACAAGAAATATGAATTTTTATTTTTAAGAGAAAGTGAGTCTGAAGAGGAGGCAATAAGGGTCAAGCCATTCGTGGAGAAGTGTACTAAGAAACAAAAACATCAATTGGAGTAGTTGTTACAAGCATACATGGATGTGTTCCGAGAGCCTAAGGGTTTACCACCTAAGAGATAAGTGGAGCATGAGATCCAACTATTGCCAGAATCCACATTGATAAATATTGGGTTGTATAGGAAGTATGTTATAGAAGCAAGTGAGGTGAAGAAATAGTTGCAACAGCTACTGGAGTAAGGTGTCATTCGACCGAGTACATCACCATGTGGGTCACTCATCATCATTATGCCAAAGAAGGATGGGACTTGTCGGATGTGTATATATTACGGGATGTTGAACAAAATCATTCTCAAGAATAAATACCCCCTTCCCCGGATAGGTCATCTTCTAGATTAGTTGCAACAAGCAAATTACTTCACCAAGTTGGACTTAGAGTCTAGATACCACCAGGTTCGAATCAAAGAAGAAGACACCTGGAAGACCGCCTTCAAAACCAAACAAGGTTTGTATGAGTGCTTAGTTATGCCATTTGTCTTATGTAATGCACCAACTATGTTTATGAGATTAATGAATAATGTATTGTTCCCTTTTCTAGATTCATTTGTTATTGTTTATTTGGATGATATACTAGTATATAGTGCTACTTAGGAAGAGCATATTTCACATTTGATGTAGGTGTTGCAAACATTAAAGAAGCACCAACTAATAACAAATCTCAAGAAGTGTGAGTTTGCGCAACAATCCTTAGTGTATTTGGGGTATGTGATCGATGGAGGAGAACTGAAGATAGATCCTTCCAAGATGGAGCCCATCATGAAATTCCCAGTGCCTACTAATGTTTCTAAGGTTACGAGTTTTATTGGGGTGGCACGGTACCTGAGGAAATTCATAGCCTTCTTTTTAGGAGTAGCACCACCGCTCCATGCCATAACAGTAAGTGGTAAGAGTTTCTAGTGGGGAAAAGTTCAGTAGAAGGATTTCGAGAAGATAAAGAAGAAAATTAGTCAAGCACCAGTTCTAGCAATACCAAACTTGCATCGACCCTTTAAAGTGGAGAAAAATGCGAGAGTGTATGCTATGGGATTTGTCTTAATGCAGGGGGGAAGGCATGTATGCTACAATTCTGAAGTATTTCATGGGGTAGTTCTTAACTACCCTACCTATGACAAGGATCTCTATACCATGGTGCAAGCTGTGAAGAAGTGGAAGAATTATCTGATACATTAATCCACATAGATCGCTAGTCGTTACAGTTCTTGCAGGCTTAGAGTAAGCTACAACAAACTAGGGATTACAAGTGGATGGGGTTTTTACAATAGTTTCATTTGGTGATCAAGTATAAGAAGGGAAACACAAACAAGTTGGTCGAAATTCTTTTAAGGCGACCCAAATCAAAGATCACAGCTTTGGGGACTCTTATGCATATGGAGCCATTCACTCATGATGCATATAAAGAGGCATATTTAGAGTATGAGGATTTCAAGCAGGTGTATCAGGAGTTGCAGAGTTAGAGTCATGTGCACGACAGAAATAGCACCATTTACTACCATCTCCAGGATGGGTTACTCTATATGCTGGATAAGTTATGTGTTCCTAAATGTGAGAAATTGCAACTAATGAGAGAGGCTCACACCTCCAAGCTTGCAGGGCACTTTGGTGTAGGGAAGTCAGTGTCTAACTAGTAGAGCTGTGTATATTGGACCAAGATGAAAGAGAAGGTATCTAGGTTCATAAGAGGATGCATGCTTTTTTGTACCAAGAAGCCTAGCAATAGGAAACATAATCTATATCATCCCTTACTTGTACCTACTCGTCCTTGGGAAAGCATTTCCATGGAATTTGTGGGAGGTTTACTGACAACCAAGAAGGGACATGAGTACATGTTCGTGGTAGTTGATAGGTTCAAGAAGATGTGTGTTTTGATGCCCTTTAAAAAGACCATCAACAGGAAAGAAGCAACAAACTTGTTCTTTGGACAGGTCTGGGTGCACTTTGGGATACCAAGGAGCATCATTTCAGACATAGCTACAATATTTCTCAGGGTATTTTGGACAACATTGTGGGAGAAGATGAACACAAATTTGAAGAGATATACAACATTCCATCCACAGATAGATGGGTAGACAGAAGTAGTCAACAAGGCTTTGGTGCAGCTTCTGAGGGGATACAACTAGAAGTATACGAGGACTTGGGATGAAAATATGGTATATATACAACATTCTTACAATAGAGAAGCCACACTTCTACAGGAAAGTCCCTATTTGAAACTTGTTTTGGATATTTTCCACCTTCACCTTTGGATATTTCATATGGACAACAAGGTGGAGTGGGGGAAGATCTTACAAGAGATTCTTTGAGGACTGAAAATTTTATAGAGAAGATCAGGAAGATCCATCTACAAGTACAAGAAAAACTATAGAAGTCATAGGAGAAGTATAAGGCCATGCATGATCAACACAAAACATAGAAATCATTCAATTTGGAAGACAAATTATGGATGCAGTTGAACAATGAGAAGCTACAGGGGGCTAGTTAGAAAATCAAGGTTCTCAGAGATGGTCCCTTTGAGATATTGGAAACAGTGGGTGATGATTACTATCGACTCAGTTTACCACCCTTTATGCACATTTACTTAGTTGTGAATGTGGATACTTTGAAACTATATAAGCCTTCCTGCTAGATTAGGAAGAGGAACATGTCCTACCTTCAATGGGGGATTTGACACCTTACGCTCAAGTAGAGTTGATAGAAGATACAATTTGGTAGAAGAGGTCTAGAACTACAATATAGGGGTAGCATGAAATTTGGAAGATTTTGTTGAAGGAACAACTTCTAAGAAAAGCTAAATGGTACACCAGAGAGAAGGTGGAGGAAAAATTTCCTCACATCATTCATTAGAAGCTTTTGGGGATCAAAAGTGTCCCAAAATGGGGAGGTGTGATCCATATTGGATCATTATATTGTTTTTAATCCATCTCGATGTATTTGGAGTGGAAAAAGTGGAGGAATAAGCTCACAGGATTGTTTTTATTGGTGGGACCCAATTTGACGAAACAAGGTCTGAAACCTTCCAATGTGTTTTGAAGCACCAAATGATGTTTTTTGGGGGTTAAAATCTACACACAAATATCTTTCCAACGACACAAGAAGTGCATCAATCAGAGTTTATATGCAACATTTATGCCACTTAGAAGTTGCCCTTTCTATTTTCACACCTATAGTTCAAGAGGATGTCGTGTCATCCCCCATTATTCATGGAAAAAGGACTAGCCACATGTTTGTGATGTAAGATACTTTAGAAGAGTCTATATTGTAACTCTATTAAGAGTTGATTTAGTCAAACTTAACCACTAGTAGGCTATCGGGCTGTGCTATAACTGGGCCACTAGGAGGAAGAGGCATTCCTCTATTTCGATAGTATTTTATTCCATAGATGAGAAAATATAGCTAGGAGAGACAGGAGGTAGAGAAAATAGAGAGGATTTGTGAACTATAGCATCCATGGGCCACATGCATTTCTTATTTATACCTGCAGCCATATTTCCAAACAGAGAAAGAGAGTGAAGCGACCTCACCTACCAGCTAGGTTTTCTCTCGAAAGAGTTTCCCAGAGCATATCTTATGCCTTATGTGTGTGTGTGAGCTTATTTTTTTGTTCTATACTTTTATTCATAATTTCCATTCACATAAATGCACTAATTACATTTAAATTTAGAGATCTAGAAGTTTAATAAAATTGTAATAGTGTAAAAATCAAAATTTTAACATACTATTGTCAAATATGTTGTGACGAACCACTCAATCGAATATCCACGACAATTTATAGATCAACTGATGAATTCGAATTGCATAAATGCATGAGATAGTTTTGGCTGATTGATCAGTTAAACTAACATATCTTTGAGTTAGATTGATGTCTCACTGCACAACTGACCTTCAACTGACTCTATCAATAGTTAGAGGTTAGTTAACTGAATACAACTAAAAATAACTAAACTAGATTGTTAAAATTTAGCAATAAACACATGCATGACTAAACTCGAAGCCCACTAACTCGAATTTACTAAGATAACTGTGTGACAATAGCCATGTCACACTATTTAACTGCCTCCACGTTGTCCTTCTAATATTGAAATTTGGTTTACTCAATTTGACTAAGGCTAAAGTCAAATTGAGCCTTTCTTTCTACACTTTCTAACACAAAATTTGCTTCATTTATTACTAATGATGATCTTAATAGTGTTTAGGAGCTAGTGGATTCATAGGATGGAAAACTCTAAAAAAGGACCATGATTGAATAAATGAAATCCTTAGACAAAAATGAGGCTAGGGATTTAGTTTGATTATCGACTGGAAGAAATCCCATTAGTAGTAAACAAGTATTGATGAATAAGTTCAACATATAAGAAAGAGTTTAGAAATAAAAAGCTTAGTTAATAGAAAAAGATTATTCCTAGGTAGGAGTAATTAAGTTTGGTAAGGCTTTTACTCCTGCTACCAAGTTAACTTCTATTAGAGTTATTTTATTTGTTGTTGCTATTTTTTATTTTGAAGTGGAACATATGGATATAAATATGGCATTCATACATGGGGATATGGAAGAATAAAAATACATGAAGTAGGATGAATGATTTGTTTTTAAAGGAAATAAAGAGTTGGTATGAACGCTGGAAAAGTATTTGTATGGATTAAATAAATCACAAATCATATGGCATCAAAATTTTGATACTTATATATTGGGACTTCACAAGCAGCAAAGATGATCACTATTTGTATTTCCAATTATTTGGTGATCATCTTATTTAAGTGGTCTTGTATGTGGTGTTAGAAAAATTACATATGAAAGAGAAATGCAAGACATATAATATGCGGAAAAACACAAACACATAAAACCAGAGAGACATAGATATACGTGGTTCACCCAGTTTGGGCTACATCCAGCCCAAACAGCCAGTCCTTCCTTTCTATTACCCAGCAAAATGAAGAGACACAACCTATAGTAGATCCGTTGTAATATCCTCTGTTTTCTCTCACAGTATCACCTCTCCATTTCTCGCTCTGAGAATACACACCTATTGCACAGTCTCAATACAATGCCTTCATACAAAGAGAGGGGATTCCTTCTAGGGTAAAAAACCATAAACTAAACATAAATTCTACCATCAGATCATCCACCTAATGAACGGCCTAGATTGACTAGAAATTACTATACTTTTACAAGGCAATTTTACATCTTTTTTTAGCTTTGGGGGCGTTTCCCTCGAAACCCACACCAGGAGACAGCTTGCCGTTGGACCCCCCAGCAAGGGGGGATTAAGCCCCCTCGGACCCCCATGGGGGGACAAGTCCCCCTCGCACCCCCTCGTATAGAGGGGTGTACAATTCTCCTAGGGTATACATCTGGTTGAAACAAAGACTTCTAAATAATCATGCTCCACACCCAACAGTCTCCCACTTGGAGACTGATTATAGCAACTCCACCACTGCTTCATTTGCTAGAAAATGACTCCACTTTGGACCTAGATGTTTCTCATCTTCTTCATCATACTTGAAGACCAATTGAAACTGAGCAGATTCTC
>APFE031394065.1:47858-64643 GCA_000404065.3 Pinus taeda | reverse complement strand
GCTAGTGTGTATCTTTTCCATCTTCAACTGTCCATCTTCCAATGCTGACCGTATGAAATGGTACTTGAGCTGTATATGTTTAGTCTTGGAATGAAATGCAGAGTTCTTTGCAAGATGTATGGCACTCTGGCTATCACTGTATAACCTTCCCAACCCCTGCTTCTTACCCAATTCATCCAGAAACCTTTGTAACCAAATCATTTCTTTACTAGCCTCTGTAGCAACAACATACTCTTCTTCTGTTGTTGAGAGTGCAACAACACTTTGCAGTTTTGAGACCGAACTGACAGTTGTTCCACCTACAGTAAACACATACCCTGTTGTGCTCCTCTTGTTATCTCTATCACCAGCCATATCTACATCAACATATCCCTGTAGAGCAATGTTTGAACCACCAAAGCATAATGCTTGATTTGTGGTATCTCTCAAATACTTGAGAATCCATTACACCGCCATCTAATGTTATTTTCCTAGATTGTTCATGTACCTGCTTACAACTCCCACTGCATGTGCAATATCATGCCCTGTGTAGACCATTGTATACATTAAGCTTCCAACTACTGATGCATATGGAACTTTAGACATATGGGCCATTTCTTCCTAAGTCTTGGGGCACTCCTCCTTACTTAATTTGAAATGGCTAGCTAAAGGTACACTAACTGGTTTTGCATTTTGCATATTAAACCTTTTCAACACCTTTTCTATGTACTCACTTTGAGACAATGTTAATTTGTGATTCTTCCTGCCTCTAGTTATTCTCATACCAAGGATTTGTTTTGCAGCACCCAAATCCTTCATTGCAAATGAGTTTGCCAATTTCCTTTTGAGCACACTTATTTCCTGCATGTTATAGCCTGCAAAAAGCATGTCATCTACATATAATAACAATATAATATAGCTGCCATCATTTTTCCTTTCAAGATAAACACAATGATCAGAGTGACACCTAGTATAACCTTGTTTAGACATAAACTTGTCAAATTTTAAATACCACTGCCTTGGAGCCTGTTTTAAGCCATATAAGCTCTTCTTCAACTTGTACACTAGTTTCTCCTTCCCTTTTACCTCATATCTTTGTGGTTGCTGCATATATATCTCTTCCTCCAAATCCCCATGGAGAAAGGTTGTCTTTACATATAACTGCTCAAGATGCAAATCTTTAGCTGTACTAGACTCAGAATAGTTCTGATTAAAGTCATTTTCACAATAGGAGAAAATATCTCATCAAAGTCTATACCCTTTTTCTGTGCAAACCCTTTCACCACAAGTCTAGATTTATACCTTTTTTTACCTTCATCTTCTTCCTTCAACTTGTAAACCCATTTATTCTGCAATGTTGTTTTACCTAGAGGCAACCTGACTTAGTCCCAAGTCTGGTTATGTGCTAAGGAGGACATCTCTTTTTTCATGGCTTGCTCCCACTTCTTAGTGGTTTCTACCTGCACTGCTTCTTCATAACATTCTGGTTCACTAGAATCAGTCAACAATACATAATATAATGAAGGAGAGTATCGTTCAGGGGGTCTACTCATCCTGGTAGATCTTCTAACACCACTCTCAGGTGTTTGAAGTGCCTTTTGCTATTGTGGTTGTTGTTCTGGCTATTGAACATTATGATTTTCAGGCACCATCACTTTTTTTGTGATCTCATCAAGCACTATGTATTCTCTGTTTTCTTTTTCCTGTTTCTTTTCCTGCAGCTGATCCTTATACAAAACCTTTTCATTGAATATGACATCTCTGCTCCTAATGATTTTGTGTTTTTCATAATCATAAAAGTGATAACCAAAATTATTAACACCATATCCAATAAAGGTACATTTCTTTGATTTTGCCTCAAGCTTTGTTTTATTTTCTTTGTTAATGTGGACAAAGGTTTCACAACCAAAAGTCTTTAAAAAAGAGTAGTTTACCTTTTTACTTGTCCATGCCTCCTCTGGAATACCACCATTTAAGAAACTTGAAGGCCCTCTATTTATTAGATAAGCAATAGTATCTATAGCATCTACCCAAAATTGTAAGGGAAATCCTACATGCAATCTCATGCACCTTGCACGCTCCATGATTGTTCTGTTCATCCTTTTTGACACACCATTTTCTTGTGGTGTTCTTGGAAATGTCTTCTCTCTGCGAATTCTATGATCTGAACAGTACCTATCAAACTCTTTACTGCAATATTCACCTCCATTGTATGATTTGAGACACTTCAATTTCTTTCCTATCTCAATCTCAACCAAAGCTTTCCATTTCTTGAAAGTATCAAATACATTAGATTTATTCTGAATACAATAAATCCAAGTTTTTTAGTTGTATCATCAATAAAAGTAACATAATAATGAGAGCCACTAAGAGATGATACCTGAGCAGGTCCCCATACATCTATATGCATAAGCTCTAATTTTTCGCTCTTCTTTTCTTTCCCAACTTTGAGAAATCTGACTTTTTTCTGTTTTCCATAAATGCAATTCTCACAAAAGTCCAAATCAACATTCTTCAAACTCGGAAACAAATTCCTTGAGTGAAGAATTTTCATCCCCTTCTCACTCATGTGTTTGAGACTATGATGCCATAATGTTGCATCTACTCCTCTAGAAGTTAAAGCATTAACAGAGTTAGGAAAAACATTGCATAAATGCAATATACCAACCTTTTCACCTTTTATTATCACCAGGGCTCCTTTGGTGACCTTACAAGCTTTATCTGTGAAAGTTGTCACACAACCTTCACCACCCAACTGCCCTATTGAAATCAGATTTTTCTTCAGATCTGGAACATGCCTTACCTCCTTTAGTAGCCATTGGTTTCCATTCTGCTGTTTTACAGGAATCTTACCCATTCCAACAATTTTACAAGGTTTATCATCACCCAAACGGACTTATCCAAAATATCCTTGAACATAGTCATGAAAATATTTCTTATCAGGTGTGGCATGGAATGAGGCCCTTGAATCTACTGCCCAGGAATCAGTAATATTTTTGAAAGAAAGAATCAAAGCATCTTGTAACACCTCACCTGTCACATTTGCTTCATGATTGTTTTCTTGCTATGCATCTCCTTCTTTTCCCTTCTGAGATCTACAATCTTTCTTTAGGTGCCCTTTCTTTCCGCATTTCTAGCACACTATCCCCGATTTGGACTTGGATCTTCCTTTCCTTGATTTACTGTGATATCCTGAGCTCTTTCCTCTTTCCATTCTTCTTCCCCTAGACTTTTTACTCAAAGCATTACTCGATGTCTCACCAAAGCTTTTCCGTCGCATTTCCTTGCTAAGGATAGCACCGACAACATTATCAAACTTTAAAGTACTAGATCCAGAAACAAAGTTACTAATGGCCATTACTAAACCATTCCAACTTTCTGGCAATGAGCGCAAGAATAACAAAGCTCTAACATCATCATCAAAGTTTACCCCTATCAAACTTAATTGACTTGTAACTGTATTAAAATCATTTAAATGGTCTGCAACAAATCCACCTTATGACATCTTCATATTAAATAACCGTTTCATAAGAAATACCTTGTTTGAGGCTAAGGGTTTTTCATATAGTTTCACCAACGCTTGAATCAAACTCTCTGTCATTGTTTCCTTCAAAATGTTGAAGGTGACGGATGCTGCGAGGCACAACCATACTGTTTCGAGTGCCTTTCTATCGAGAATGTTCCATTCTGCATCTGTCATAGTCGTCAGCTTCTTTGCTTTTCCGCTCAATGGTAGGTACAAATCTTTCTGATATAGATAACCTTCCATCTACATCTTCCATAGTGGGAAGTTTTGGCCATTAAATTTCTCGACCCTGAACTTACCATCTTCTGCAATTTCTCCCACTCGAATGAGGAACCTTTCTTTCCTGCGAGTTTATCATCCAAATAGACCTTCGGCTTTGATACCAGTTGTTAGAAAAATTATATATGACAGAGAAATGCAAGACATATAATATGCGGAAAAACACAAACACATAAAACTAGAGAGACACAGATATACATGGTTCACGTAGTTTGGGCTATGTCCACCCCGAAAAGCCAGTCCTTCCTTTCTATTATCCAACAAAATGAAGAGACACAACCTACAACGGATCTGCTGTAATATCTTATGTTTTCTCTCATAGTCTCACCTCTCTATTTCTCACGATGAGAATACACACCTATTACACAGTCTCAATACAATGCCCTCATACAAAGAGAGGGGTTACCTTCTAGGGCAAAAAACCATAAACTAAACATAAATTTTACCGTCAGATCATTCGCTTAATGAACGACCCAAATTGACTAGAAATTACTATACTTTTACAAGGCAATTTTACATCTGTTTTTAGCTTTGGGGTCGCTGCCCCTGAAACCCCCATTGGGGGGCGATTGGCCCCCGGACCCTCATGGGGGGGACAGTCCCCCTCTCACCCCCCATGTGGAGGGGTGTACAATCTTCATGGGGTATACATCCGGCTAAAACAAAGACCTCTAAATAATCATGCTCCACACCCAACATGTGGATGATACATTTTTTGATTGGAAATGCATTAGGGGATTTTTGATGTCTAAAATGGGCCTATTAAGGAAATTATAAAATAACAGTGGAAATAATAAAATAAGATTAGATGACATCATCAAATTTTGGAGGGAAAAAAAAAAAAAAAAAAACTATTTTTTCAACTTGTATTTTCAACTTATCTCCCTATGGGTTTACTCAAATTTTGAGCGGAAACACTCGTTGGATGCATAATTTGATTCCTAATACAAGGAGTACCCATGTTTCATCCTTTCGAAGGGCCCTGCTACATGAAAACTGAGAAATACATGAAAAACATTATTGCAATCATGTTTTTTCATGTATTTCTCATTTTTCGTGTAGCAGGGTTCATCGAAAGTATGCAACATGGGTACTCCTTGGATGGGGAAGCAAATTATGCGTCCAATGAGTGTTTTCGCTCAAAATTTGAGTAAAATGATAGAGAGATAAGTTGAAAATATCAGTTCCAAAGTAGTTTTATTATTTTATTATTTTTTAATCTTTTTACCTTTTTACTCCAAAAATGGTGAATCATCCCCCATGGTTGACATCATCATCTTTAATCCTATTGGTTCTTATAAAGTTTATTTTGGTTGTACATTTTTCTTAGGAGGCCCGTTTTAGACCTCAAAAGTCCCCTAATGGTAGATAAATCATTTAGGAAGTGAAAATTCAGTTGTCCTCTTGTTACACAACATTTTGTCATTATCCCTGCACTCCCCATCCACGATCCTAGAGGAGATCTACAGTGAAACCTACATGCTTTCCCATCATGAAGAAACTCCCAGTATGTCCCTCTTCATGAAAATAATAATTCCCCTTTACATCATTTCCCAAGAATCTTCCTTTTATCCCAATTCACAAGATTGGCGCTACTAACTAGTTTCCTCGCGCCGATTTGCAGAGATTGAAACTAGCCCTAGAACTGTACAGAGTGACGGGGCCCTTTTCCAGTCGTGTGAATCCTCTTTTGGAAAGTTTTTTAAATATGGAGTCAAAGCTTCTAGCTCTAGAAGCTTCGTAACAGAAATCTGGTAGATGGTTGGGCTGGATGGAGCCAAGGAAGTCAATTTGGGATCCTTTCCCCTATTAGGATGGAACAAACTCAAGAGATAATACTTTCTCCCATGATGAGAGGAACCATCTCCCATCCATCCAAGCTATATAAACCTCTCTTTTCCCAAGCTAAACTAGTTTTGGAGTGAGTTTGAATGATCAACAAGACATCTATAACTTGTAGCTTTCTAGTGTATGTTTGAGGGAGAATAGTGTGTTTTTGTTTGGTTTGAGACTAGAGGAAAGGGGACTTAAAACTTCCATTGTTGGGGCTATCCATGAGATGCTAGAAGAAGTGTGGGAACCCAGATACGTTGGAGGAGACCAATAACGTCAAGGCATTGGTTGTAATCTCTTTCTGATTTATATAAATACAATTATTGATTGATTTCCTACATGAAATGTCATTTTATATCATTATTTCTTAATGTTCCTTGAACTATTAAATAGGCGGATTACCATATTGTATGCTATCATGTTTGTTGTTGTTGTTTGTTTGCTTGTTTCAGGTATTCAAAGGAAGGAAACGAAAGATAGCTGGAGTGAGGAAGCAGGATAATCACCAAACAAAATAGCATTCTATTATCGGGAAATCTAGTGTCCACTCAGAGCTGCTAGTCCCACTAAGACTGGTAGCTATCTTAGAAACAAACAAACTAAAACTACTTTCTCTTTCCTTTATGAGAAGTAGATAGGAGGGGAACAAAGGACACCAACCTCAGTCTTGCGCTTGGTTCCTTGCCGGGGTCCTCTCTCTTCTGACAGATCTTTGCTGCTCCTCCTTCATCTACCCAACTTCAAAGAGCACCTATGGGATCAAAACAGCATAATACTATCGAAGAACAGAGATCTACAATTATAAACAATACAGGACCAGATATATATTGACCACACAAATGCATATATCATCAAACATATAAGAACGTGGAGGAAAACTTTAATAGCTTTATTAATATAAGGAATAGCAAAGAGTATTACAACCAATTGTTCTAACCTAGTGTCATCCTCTCAGCATTAAAGCCCTTCTTCACCTCATGAAAAGCTTAGATCACCCAACACTATGATGTTGCACCAGGAAACCAACAACACTTCCTTACAAGATACAAGATTCCAGCCTTTCGATCTCTGTGATGAGGGATCCATATATAGATGATCATAGGGGGGTGAGTCAGATTCTGGGATTTTGATTAGTGTCCTCTCTCTAATAATTCTTGATTCCACTTGGAGATTGATGATCTCTTACTCATCCCTGGGTGAATTCAGAGAGGCATGTGTCATAGGAGAAGTTTCTAGAAGATTCCATGATCATCCACCTTGCAAACTGTCTCTGCCATTTGTCTATTCTCGCCCATCACACCCTACAGAAGGGCTTTCCAGTATGCATCGCACCCTTTACACTGAGTAGGTGAGATGCATTGCACCCTCTGAACTGGGCATTCTGTATGGTCCAGTTTTGACCAGTTCTGAGCAATTTTCTGTGGAGAACTTCTGGGAGATGTTGTAATCGGCTGACATTTTTCCTTTAGGGTGTGAAGAAACACTTTTAGGGACTTATAAGCCCTTGGTTTATGGGAATTATATATAGAATTCTCATTTAAAATCTCTCACCCACTAGAATTTGCAATTAGACCCATACAAGCCTCCACAATCATCAGAGGAAAAATGATAGGGGGAGTTAACAAGAGGGAACCCACAAACATAGTGAGAATCCATCAGCACCCTCCTGTAGTAGAGATCTTCACAAGGCACAATTGGATGGGTTTCTTTGAAAAAATGAGTGGATAAGATGATGAGGTGGCTAGAGACTTTTCTCTCTCACTCATACCACTAACTAGGACCCATGCCACTTCTATGGTGAAAGGCCTCTTAGTATAAATCACCCTTTAAGTCATAAGCATAAGCACCACACTTCCTTTAGGGTTTCCTTGGAGAAAGGAAGATAAGGATAACAACCAAATTGCAAAGAAGAAATTTTTTTTGGAAGGAAAGGAGGCAATGGAAGACAAAAATGGGGTTAGAAGAGAAAGCCTTCCATACCCTTGGAATGAAATTAGCTACCATCTCATTAAGCATATATCATGTGAAGGAAGATGCAATGTGGTATATGGATACCATTTCAGGCTTCTCCAAGAACTGAGTTTTGGAGCAAACACACCTCCTCAAAATAGATTAAGCATACCGTATTTTATTCTTCAATCGGTGATAGATACGAGCATCAAGGTGCAAGAAGGAAAAAATCAATAGCTAACCCATCATGGGTTAATCAACCTTATCCTAGAAGATGCCCTCCAAAGCCTAAGACTCCCTATTACATGGACAACCTTCAAAGACATGCAGACAGAGGGAGAAATAAAAACTCTTGAATATGACAAAATCCCCACTGCTAGTGAGAGGGATGAAGAGGAAACGGAGAGGGATGAAGACGAAACAAAGGAGGAAGAAGAGGAAGAAAAGGAGCAGGAAAGTGATGAATAGACAGAAGAAGATGCAAAAGTGGAAATTGATGAACAAAGTGAAGAACTGGAGGGAGAAGAAGGAGAGAGACAAGTATGAGAAGGAGAATGGAAAAGAGGAAACAGAAGGCAAGGAAGAACAGAGGTCTACAATTCAAGGCAAAGAAGGGGAGGAATCACCAAGGGTATCTCCAGAACCCATTGAGAAAAAGGCAACAACTTCCCTCACTGCCCTAAGTACACCTATCAAGCAAAAATGGAAGAGGCAGAGACAAACCCCATTGTAATTTAAGACAAGAAAAAGTACAAGGATCAGACAAGGAAAACCTCAAAAAAAGTTCTTATTGTCATTGAAGACTCCCCAAAACAGCAAGAAAAGGTAGCTCCTCTTGTGAAAAATTAAGGAGAAGGATCATCAGGACAAGCCTCTCCCAAATCTCCCATCACTTATATTAGGAGGCCTATCACCAGGTCTGCCTCATCCAAAGGAAAAGGTCTCCTACAGGAGACACAAAAGGACCTACAGGAAGGAGAGGCTATCCTACAGGAAAATCTGCTAAACCTACATGAAACTGAGAAAATGGACCAAGAAGGGATCATTCATCAAGAAACAAAGAAGGAAGATCCAAAACTGAAGGAACCTAGTACTCAACCCAACCTTGACTCTTACTACAAGTTCATTGAAGGGGGTAGGATCATTCCACATAAATTTTCCATCCCCTTATTCTTTGAGCTTGAAAAAGAAAGGGCAAGAACACATAGGTGGATGCAAATTACCAAATCTAAAGGAGTGGAGGATATAGGCCACATGAAGGAGAAAGTAAAGGAGATGGGCAGAGAATTGAGCAGCATAAGGGAAAAAGAGGAAATGATGAAAGCTTAGTTGGAAGCAGAGAATGCATGGATAAGGGGACAATTACAAGAGAGAGAAAGGCAATTGGCATCCATGGCCATTTTATCCTTAGAGGAAATCCAGTGTAGGATGCCAACAAAGTCTTATGCATTGTATCTTAAGGAACAATGGATACAATTCCAAATTAAGACTTTAGCACAAAGAGGCACTATGCCCTTCCAAGGATATAGACAATTCATTGATCTCTCTGATGAAAGCACCTTGGACGATAGAGCTAAGATCTCTAAGTTTTACCTACACAACTTGGCCTTGACAGATCTAAATGTGTGGTATCCAAATTCAAAACTAGGGGACTTGCAATTGATGGCCTTGGAATCATGGATGAATCATGAGGAGGAAAGAGCTACAGAGATGAAGAAAGTAATGGAAAGATAAGAGACATAACCTCTCATGATAAGAGCTAAGCAATCAAATCCAATGGCTACTATCAACACCCACAACCTGATTGCAAATGACCCAAAGCTTGCACCTAGGTACCTTGCTACCCAAGAGCAAGAAATCACACACTTTGAGGACATGTTCAGGTTGGTAGGGGATCAAAGCATGCAAGATTGCTAAAGGAGATGGAATAATTTGCCCTACAACTTGAAAATCAAAGAGTACCATTCTCCTCAGAGAATGACAAAGACACTAAATAGAACACCCATGTACAAGCAAGCTCTCCAAAGACTCAAAGTCAATTGGATTGGCTTGAGACTCAGTCCACCACTACTCTTAGGAATGTTAGAAGGAAGGAAGGAAGAGGAATAAAGAAAGCAATGGGAGGAGATAGAGAGGAAGGCAGGATTCTATTCACAAGAATAGGAAACTACAGTAGAAGCATGGGATGTCAAGGAAGCCACTAGAGCAATGAAGGATATGAATATAGATTGAGTTGCTTAGAGGATGAGAAACACTTTCAGTAGGGGGGTGATGATGAGCCTCATCATTGGGTAACTATATGGACCTTAATACACCTCCAAGCTTATTTAAATCAACCCTTTTCATATTTCCTTACATATTTTGATTATATTTTGCTTAATGAGATGAGTAAAAGTGAGATGTTATGCCTAGTAGATTAATGTGCATTGGTTGTGGGTTTTTGAGAGAAAGTCATGGAAATTTTGGCTAATTCAAGGTAGAAACATGAATTCTGAGACAAGGAGGAGAGATTGTCGGAGATAGGTCCTCCTCATTTACTCCTCACTCGTTCAAATATTCCTCCATTAAATCACACTAGCTCGAAGTCACAAGCAGCCAAGTCATGGAGATCAAAAGGCAACTGAGCAAGTGACAGTTAGAGAGCCAGCTCATCTTGATTTTGGGAATCGAGCATCTCTTGATTTAAGGAAGTCATTGGAGACTTTAGTTGTATAAATAAAGAGGCCTAGAGCCTCATTAGGATTGAAATTTTCGATGTAAAAGCACTAAGCATTTTTCGAGTTAAAGACTTGTGGAAGACATTGTTATGTAATTTTCTTATATGATAATGAGAATGAGCATTTCCTTGATCTAGCATTGAGTTGAATTAGAGGGCTGAAGATCTTAGGTTATGGCCCAACCCTAGCAACAAAGGCTCCTCTTCTTGTATTTGTATGCTTAGTTGATTTCATAGATTAATGGTTGAATTGTCTTAAGCATTATTTCATTGCAAGTAGTTGTGGATTTGATTAGTTTTCTTCCATTTGTGCGTTGATTTAGCAGTAGCTTAGGAAGATAAAGGAATATCAAAAAATCTATTAGTAGGTGGATTTTACCTCACTCCTCCCTTCATAAACCATGGCTTGAGGAAAGAACTCCTATGCAGCCCGAAAAAGACATAATTCTGATTTCTCATGGAATTTAGGGTTTTCTATTACTTAGGCCAGCATTTTACTAGTTCTCAAGAATAGGATTTAGTTGTCATTTCTAATATCTTCAACCTTGAATTATATCTCATAAATGTTTCACATTATTCTGCAAGTTTTCCCATGCATGAACTAGGCAACTAGCTCATGAAATTTTGTTTTCTTTAGTTAATTAAGAATCTTTCTTGTTTAACATGATTCATGGCTAAATGTCAGTGATTGATGCAATGCAGGAGTTTCAGCAGTGTAGAGAGATTTCATGACCAACAACCCCATCCTAACCTCATCCATCCATGGTTATCACTTTTGCCACTAAATCCCGCACCAAATTCATCATTCCATAAGAACATTTCTCCAAGCTTGTTGAGAAAATCCAACCATCTCAAAAACTTTGTTTTGAGCTCTGAAGGAGTCCTAGCCACTCCTTTGCCTCATTTCTCCCACCATTCACCTTCTCTAAGCCCTACACCACCTTACAAATCACTCCTCTTGCTCTCGATCGGATCTTGTAGGAATACAGGGGGTCTTGTAGGAGCATTAGGACATCCTGTAGGTCAACTTGTAGTGGCCTGTTTTGAGGCCGAGTTGTGGAAAAAGAACCTAGGAATATAGGAGAAGATCCCCACTTTCCTCCGAAGCCATTTGACCATTCACCATCATCCCTAATCCACCTGCCACATGACCAAGAGAAGTTAGCATTCACATTTTCACAAAAAAAAAAGACAAAGAGGAAAAAGAGTTATTTTGTTCATTTACATGCACAACAGTAGAATGTTTGGATGTTTCAAATTGCATGCCTAGGACAGTAGGATCACACACTTGTTAACTTAGCATTATTTTATAGCAAAGACTCTTAGCAATAGTTAGATGAATGGTGTTTTTAAGCATTTAATTCCAGTATTTTCCTTACTATAGTAGACAAGAATTCCTTTAGTGTAAATTTCCCTTTTTCTCATTGGTAATCAAGATTCTTTTGAATCAATAGAAGACTGGTTTGAAAAACCATAGTGGCCTATCACCAGCTTAACAGTGACAAAGAACGGACCCATCGCATATACTTGTGTATACAACACTGCCCCCTCCAAGTTTGTATGAACCTTGGGTTTATAAAGTAAAGTTGGTAGCCCCAGGAGTTGCAACATTCTTGCTGCAATACTGGTGCTCATCATTTGGTTTTGAAGGCAATCTTCCAGGTGTCTTCTTCTTTGACTCGAACCTGGAGATATCTAGACTTTAAGTCCAACTTGGTGAAGTAATTTTCTTGTTGCAAATGATCTAGAAGATGACCTATCTGGGGAAGGGGGTATTTATTCTTGAGCATGATTTTGTTCAACGTCCCGTAGTCTATACACATCCGACAAGTCCCATCCTTCGTTGGCACAATAATGATGAGTGACCCACATGGTGATGTACTCAGTCGAATGACACCTTACTCCAATAGTTGTTGCAACTGTTTCTTCACCTCACTTGCTTCTATAACATACTTCCTGTACAACCCAATATTTGGCAATGTGGAGTTTGGAAATAGTTGGATCTCATGCTCCACTTGTCTCTTAGGTGGTAAACCCTTAGGCTCTCGGAACACATCCATGTATGCCTGTAACAACTACTCCAATTGATGTTTTTGTTCCTTAGTACACTTCTCTAGGGATGCCTTGACTCTTATTGCCTCCTCTTGAGACTCACTTTCTCTTAAAAATAAAAATAAAAACATACTTCTTGTTGGAATTAGTCAATTTCTTGGCTTGGTTGGCACTTATCGGTGAAATTTTTTACTTTCCTTTGTGCTCGTTGATGATGAACGATTTTCCATCCTTCATGAGTTAGTACTTGCTAGTTATCCTCATAAATTTTGCATCACGCATGTACATGTATGGATTCCCAAACACGAATCCACATACATCCAGGGGAACTAAATATAGATCTACTTCATCAATAAAATCAACACTAATAGTAAATCTAAGTTTACATTGTTTTGTTACCTTTAGATTTGCATCCTTATTTACCCATCCCAGTGGATATGAGTTTGGATGATCATGAACTTTCAACCCCAACTTCTTGACCCGATCCACTACAATGACATTCGCTTGAGATCTTGAGTCAAATAGAGCATCAATATTTGTCTTCTTTACCTCTATCTTTATATGAACACTTTGGTCATTTTTTTCCCTTCCTGTTGGTTAAGACTACTTAGATTCACCTCCTTTTACACTGATGTATAGAAGATCTTCTCATCCACATCCGAGCTTCTTTCAACTTGGTTGCTCGAATCGATTGCCATGAGATTATTATTCTTATTAACTTTCTTCTTTTTGTTCAGGTTTAGGTCTGGATGCAACCTCTAACACTTCCTTTTTGTATGTCCATCAATGTTGTAGTAGTTGTAGTGGTTGCTAGGATCTTTGCACCGGTGTGTTGTGACTGCGTTATTTTTATATTTTCCCCCTTTTTTCTTCTTCTTCCCCTCCTCAGAAGCTTATTGTTTCTCCTTCTACTTTGACCTACTTGATTTCACTTGTTTCACGCCTATGTTCTCCAGGTATTGTTCTTATACAAAAGCCTCATCCATCGATTTGGGCTTGAACAGCATCACTTGTTCACGCAGATGCCAGTGCATACCCCCTGAATACTTGAGGAGTACATCTGGGTTATTTGGAGGGATACCCAACATTATAGCCATCTTTTTGAATTATGTGGTGTACTCCTGCACGCTTTGGCCTGACGTTTTCCTGAAGTAACCCATCGGATCCAATGGTCCTCCATGTACCCAATGGGATAAAACTGTGACTTAATAAGGGTTTTGAAATCTTCCCACTTAGTCACTAGAGGTTCTCCCTCTAACCTTATGGTTTCCATGCGGCTTTCCCACCAACTGAGTGCATGGCCCTCCAATTTCATCCGCGCAAATGAGATTTTTTATCCTTCTTCAATCTGATGGATGCGAAAAAAATTTTCCAATGAATATATATATTAAATATATATTAAAGAGAATGAATATATTAAATGTCTACCTTTCCACTGCTTCTGTGAACAGCTTGATGTCTTCTGCAGATCCATGAGCGTCATATAGGTCGTCCAAAATGACAATGCAGATGGTAGATTTGGTATAAACGGTTCTACAGGTAGCGAACTCCGGTTCGAACATAGAAGACGCGATCGAGAAATATATTTCAGCCACACGGTCGTGTGAAATTGAGCTCTGAGAATCCCGATGATTTCCACCACCTATGAAAAAATCGAGGTACACTAGCATTCAGTGCGTCAATAGACATATGAATTTGAAAATTTGATTTTAGATAATAATAAAAAATATATACACATATTTTGAATGAAACATTTAATTAAAAAAAATGCAAATAACACCTTCGAAGCTGGGGAATCTCCTTTTGGTGTATAGACTGCACATTATTGAAGTCCAGTTTTGCTAGTTCCAGATATTTTCCATTGTTAATACATGGCAAACTGTTCCCGTTGTTAATATATTTTCCGTTGTTAATATATTGGGTTCAAAGCGTACTAAAACGAAAATTACAAATATTAAGGGGCTTATATCTTACGTATACAGAGGTTTTCCAGGCCATATATCGTTCGGCCCGTAATGTTGAATATAGCTTCTAGCCTCAAGCCTTGGCATACTCCTAAGCCATGGATATCTGAGGGTGTACTCCACCTGCAAATAAATTGCCAAAGTATTTGGTAGATATATGATCATTGAGGTCAAGGTCGCAGCAAGATTGAGATGTTAAAAGAGCCATACCTCTCCCCGCATGTTCGTTTTAAGAGCCCATTTGTCGAATGCATCCACATTTTCCAGAGTATTCAACAGACACCTTTCGCTATAGAGTTTCGCGTCTTCCATGACCGTTTCTCCTGGAATTGCAACGTGTGAGCAACGATTGAGGTTTAACATGGCTCTAACTCTTCTCTGTGTTTGACGCCAGAAACGAAAGAACTCTCCATTCTCATCTCTAAAAGTTTTTAAAACATCTGCCAACAAAGTTCGTTCAAGAAGTCAACGGCTTGAAAGAATTGAAGGACTTGGTTGTTTACATGAACATTTTCGTTTAGTACCTGAGGACACATTGTACCCATGTAGTCTCTAGATTCGAAGACCCGTGGCGGTAACATCAATATTAGCGACAGAACTCTCTCTTCCACATCCAATGCCTCTTTCGTCCCAATGGCTGCTCATCAATCTCCAAGATAAGAAAATTCGGCCATTAATGAGCTAATGAAGACGTGAATCGTTTGGGATGGTTAAAGGCATGATACCTGTAAACATAATCCAATGCGTCCTTGATCTGCTTTTTGAAATGGCGATCGATCCCTAGCCGTTCAACAGTATCGACCGCCCACAGACGTTCAAATAGATCAAGCGGATAGCGACACGGGACTACAATAACAAATATTAAGTTGGTAATCTTCAATTTAATTTTTGTCACAAAAAAAAAGACAACCTTAGTAAAATGAAATTGTCATGTCCATACCATGGTTTCCGAATTTCATTAAAACAAAGTTCAAGAATTCCAAGCACTTGGCGTTCCCTGTACGCATGAATACAGCGGCTGTAGATGTCGTCGAGCTGAAGAATGATCCGTCCTTGCATTGAAGTTTCAACATTTTGTCCCAGTCTATTATTTCTTGCAGGCCTTCCAAATGATACTGCAAGAATGTTGCTGGACCGGTGTAGAGAACAGTAGTAGGAATCCTGATCCAAACACCATGACAGTTTAGGTAATTAATAATGACATTGAGAAATGACAATTTTATCAAGGATAGAAGAGAATCCTGATCGGAATTTAACCGACCTTTTAATCTTAGCCTCCTGCTTCTGAATTATTTGTTTGATGAATGGCAATTCATAAGGCAAATCCAAGCATAAGTTTTTAGCTTCGTTTAGCATGGCAGGAAAGACAATTTCAAATCCACATGGCCGGTGATTGTCCGCTTCGTCCTCCATCATTCCAACATGTTTCTTCAAGAATTCAATACCTGTGACACACTTATAATTTATTTCACTGTTAAAATTATAATTTCACCAATCGCGCGGACGGGTCAGCAGTCAACGGGAACATAAAACCACTCAAGCAAATCTAAACCACCAGTATCATATCGCACCGCCTTTGGCTCAAGGTTGTTTCCGTACGATGCTGGTCCGATACTGACAACCTGACACCCATGATGCTGGCCTGACATCAGCACTGACAATCCATCGGAAGGTATCCTTCACCTAACTAACCCCGTCCGATATCGTTTTCACCCGTTGATCTACCTCCAGTTTTTACCGTCGTCGATTTGACAAAGCTGCACGATGGCTTAAAGAGCAGTCAGAAAGGTCTTCTGATATTAAAGCTCCGCCGTTGGATTGATGCTGAGTCTCTCCATCGTCCGATCATGGAAAGTACACGGGCCCGTTGAAAATTAAATACATCCCATACCTTATATTAAAAACATTGTCATTTTTTTTGGTAATGCGTTAAATGTTTTACGGCGAAGTTAATGTTTAGTGAATACGAAAGTATGGGCGCAAGTTTTTTTATATATGTTCTAATATAAGCGTTGACCCAATGTTTTTGTAATGTAAAAAAAAGGAAAACCCGCGGGGATTAAAAAAAATGAAATGTGTAATGGTGATTGACATATGGGCACAGGGGTGAGAACGAAATGCAATTTTTGCAGCAGCAAATGTAAAACATAGGGGTCCGCGGCATATGGAAAATGTGTGTGTGAATCTCACACAGTGAGATATGAAATGTGATTTTCGCAGCAGCGAATGAAAAATATACAGAGGGTGAATTTTGTATTACAGGGAATGCACAGAAGTGCATAAATATCTTGGGTCTGTAATGTAAAAGTGATTTTTATGCAGCAGGGTAAATTTTGTTTTGTAATGTAAGATTGCACAGCAGTGCAGGAGGAGAAAGTAAATGAAACCAGTGGCTTGTTTTGTTCCAAATCCATGAGTTGTTTCACACAGGTGAAAAGGTAAATCTGTAACTCTCTGTAAGTTTGTTTTTCACACAGCAGTGAATG
>APFE031394065.1:0-41223 GCA_000404065.3 Pinus taeda | reverse complement strand
GGACCAGAAAAGCTTCGAATTTTTGAGGAAGTGTCTGGGTATGACCGAATGCCCAGCAGGTGAAATTAAAGGGGAGTGTTAAAATTATAATTTCACCAATCGCGCGGACGGGTCAGCAGTCAACGGGAACATAAAACCACTCAAGCAAATCTAAACCACCGGTATCATATCGCACCACCTTTGGCTCAAGGTTGTTTCCGTATGATGCTGGTCCGATACTGACAACCTGACACCCATGATGCTGGCCTGACATCAGCACTGACAATCCATCGGAAGGTAACCTTCACCTAACTAACCCCGTCCGATATCGTTTTCACCCGTCGATCTACCTCCAGTTTTTACCGCCGTTGATTTGACAAAGTTGCACGATGGCTTAAAGAGCAGTCAGAAAGGTCTTCCGATATTAAAGCTCCGCCGTTGGATTGATGCTAAGTCTCTCCGTCGTCCGATCATGGAAAGTACATGGGCCCGTTGAAAATTAAATACATCGCATACCTTATATTAAAAACATTGTCATTTTTTTTGGTAATGCGTTAAATGTTTTACGGCGAAGTTAATGTTTAGTGAATACGAAAGTATGGGCGCAAGTTTTTTTATATATGTTCTAATATAAGCGTTGACCCAATGTTTTTGTAATGTAAAAAAAAGGAAAACCCGCGGGGATTAAAAAAAATGAAATGTGTAATGGTGATTGACATATGGGCACAGGGGTGAGAACGAAATGCAATTTTTGCAGCAGCAAATGTAAAACATAGGGGTCCGCGGCATATGGAAAATGTGTGTGTGAATCTCACACAGTGAGATATGAAATGTGATTTTCGCAGCAGCGAATGAAAAATATACAGAGGGTGAATTTTGTATTACAGGGAATGCACAGAAGTGCATAAATATCTTGGGTCTGTAATGTAAAAGTGATTTTTATGCAGCAGGGTAAATTTTGTTTTGTAATGTAAGATTGCACAGCAGTGCAGGAGGAGAAAGTAAATGAAACCAGTGGCTTGTTTTGTTCCAAATCCATGAGTTGTTTCACACAGGTGAAAAGGTAAATCTGTAACTCCCTGTAAGTTTTGTTTTCACACAGCAGTGAATGTAAATGAAATATTTACACACAGTGGTGTAAAATTTCATAGGAGGCAAAGTAAGTCTTGTGTAAATGTTTTGGTGAATCCCTCTGAGTGCAAGAGGATGAATATGTAAATGTTTTTGTTTAATGAATGGAAATTTTATGGTGGTGAAATACTCTGTCCTGTGTAATTATTTTTAAAAGACTTCTCTGTGTAAAAGATCTTGGATCAAAGCAAACAGAGCATAGGCTCTGTGTTTTATATTTTGATGGTTTTGGTATTTTCCCATCTCCCAAACATAGAAGCAAAAAAAATACCCAACATTCACAATGTAAATATGAATGGAAACAGGGCTCCCTTTTGGAATTGTCTATCTATTCGGTTCTTTTATCTTATTTTAACCTTATATTTGTTCATTTATCTTCAACTTTTTACTTCTGGATTGGATATATCATCAAAATAAATGAAAAATCAGCAAATTTTGAATTTGATAAATAATTGATAAAGTTTAGGATTAAGGATAAAGTGTAAATAATTTTATTAATCATTAAACCCTAAGTCAAACTAAATTATTCTAAATAAAATAAAGTAAACTTCAATATAGTTTTGTTATTAAATAAATAATCTTCCCAACCATTTTGATATAAAACAGTCTATCATAGTTTTATTATTAAATAAAATAATCTTTGCAAACCTTTCTGCACTTGTATCTGGCCAGTGCGCTATACGATAAGAGTAATAACACACGCAAGAGTAGAGAGTAGTCTGTCACATGTTGAGAAATAGTTCTCTTCGCCCCAAGAGCCATCTTCCAACTGATTCTGAAGAATCCATTGGAGTGTTTGAGGAAAGTGAGGGTGGTCAGAGCCATTAACTGTAGGAATCTTTGCTACCCAAGCAGTGTCATAAGCAGAGGGATTCTTTTCGCCATCGCCCATACTTGCAAACATACTCTTAATCTCAACTATTAATATTTCGACACACTGCTCGTCGGCCATCTCCGCCTAAATTAATGCAGGTCAACCAAAATATTTTAGAAATAACATTGGTGAGATTCTTGCGAGATAACGTGTCAACCATACCATGTTTACAAATAGACGCCGAGAATACCAACCTTGTTAGCTGACAATATAGAATCAATAATGTCATCCTTCCAAAATCCTGGAGGAAATTCTCGTTTAGCTATTGTAGACACGGGAAACGAATCTGAGGGTAGTATGCAATAGACATGAAAAAAAATGGTGAAATTAATCGCTTGGCACGACGTTGAAAATATTTAAATTATTCTCTATACAATGCACAAGAATAAGTATACGAGTCGTTTTATCAGAGTGATTAGAAAGGGAGGTTGTGCCTCCAACGCTAGCAATGATCTTGCGTGAACCTGATCGTAGGTAGATGTTTCTGTGTTTTCTGGCAGGGCTTCTTTTAAAGAGACGTGGAATGCATTGTGTATTCACGTGGGCATTGATAGTGAGATGATGAGGTCCAACCAGTGTGGAAGTAAGGGAAATGTGGGATGACAATGAAGACAAAGGCATGGCCATCTTTCCAAATCAGCCGCTGGATTAGCAAAGGTAGCGAATGAGCTTTCATTATATGGAATGTCAAGTTGTAGGAAATTTCTATAAATAAGCAATGTACAGGAGAACTTCTGTCACCAGAAACAAAGTTTCGTAGACGAGCCAAATGCCTAAATTTGTCTCTTCTGCATAGAGTTTCTTTGGCATATGTTGAATGCAAAGATGTTTTTTTTTTTGTTTTTGCAAAATAAAAGTCCAAATAATTCAATAAAAAAGGTACCGCATTCAATTTGAAAGGTACATGAAGTGTTGAACTTTCAATTTTCAGAGTTTAATTTTTTTTTTTATTTCCTACAAAGGACACCAACCTCAGTCTTGCGCTTGGTTCCTTGCTGGGTTCCTCTCTCTTCTGACAGATCTTTGCTGCTCCTCCTTCGTCTACCCAGCTTCAAAAAGCACCTGTGGGATCAAAACAACATAATACTATCGAAGAACAGAGATCTACAATTATAAACAATACAGGACCAGATATATATTGACCACACAAATGCATATATCATCAAACATATAAGAACGTGGAGGAAAACTTTAATAGCTTTATTAATATCAAGAATAGCAAAGAGTATTACAACCAATTGTTCTAACCCAGCATCATCCTCTCAGCATTAAAGCCCTTCTTCACCTCATGAAAAGCTTAAATCACCCAACACTATGATGTTGCACCAGGAAACCAACATCACTTCCTTACAAGATACAAGATTCCAACCTTTCGATCTGTGTGATGAGGGATCCATATATAGATGATTGTAGGGGGGTGATTCAGCTTTTGGGATTTTGATTAGTGTCCTCTCTCTAATAATTCTTGATTCCACTTGGAGATTGATGATCTCTTACTCATCCCTGGGCAAAGAGGCAAGTGTCACAGGAGAAGTTTCTGGAAGATTCCATGATCATCCACCTTGCAAACTGTCTCTGCCATTTGTCTATTCTTGCCCATCACACCCTACAGAAGGGCTTTCCAGTATGCATCACACCCTTTACACTGAGTAGGTGAGATGCATCGCACCCTTTGAACTGGGCATTCTGTATGGTCCAGTTTTGACCAGTTCTGAGCAATTTTCTGTGGAGAACTTCTGGGAGATGTTGTAATCAGCTGACCTTGTTCCTTTAGGGTGTGAAGAAACACTTTTAGGGACTTAGAAACCCTTGGTTTATGGGAATTATATATAGAATTGTCACTTAAAATCTCTCACCCACTAGAATTTGCAATTAGACCCATACAAGCCTCCACAATCATCAGAGGAAAAATGATAGGGGGAGTTAACAAGAGGGAACCCACAAACATAGTGAGAATCCATCAGCACCCTCCTGTAGTAGAGATCTTCACAAGGCACAATTGGATGGGTTTCTTTGAAAAAATGAGTGGATAAGATGATGAGGTGGCTAGAGGCTTTTCTCTCTCACTCATACCACTAACTAGGACCCATGCCACTTCTGTGGTGAAAGGCCTCTTAGTATAAATCACCCTTTAAGTCATAAGCAGAAGCACCACACTTCCTTTAGGGTTTCCTTGGAGAAAGGAAGATAAGGGTAGCAACCAAATTGCAAAGAAGAATTTTTTTTTGGAAGGAAAGGAGGCAATGGAAGACAAAAATGGGGTCAGAAGAGAAAGCCTGCCATACCCTTGGAATGAAATTAGCTACCATCTCATTAAGCATATATCATGTGAAGGAAGATGCAATGTGGTATATGGATACCATTTCAGGCTTCTCCAAGAACTGAGGTTTGGAGCAAACACACCTCCTCAAAATAGATTAAGCATACCCTAATTTCTTCTTCAATCGGTGATAGATACGAGCATCAAGGTGCAAGAAGGAAAAAATCAATAGCTAACCCATCATGGGTTAATCAACCTTATCCTAGAAGATGCCCTCCAAAGCCTAAGACTCCCTATTACATGGACAACCTTCAGAGACATGCAGACAAAGGGAGAAATAAAAACTCTTGAATATGACAAAATCCCCACTACTAGTGAGAGGGATGAAGAGGAAACAGAGAGGGATGAAGACGAAACAAAGGAGGAAGAAGAGGAAGAAAAGGAGGAGGGAAGTGATGAATAGATAGAAGAAGATGCAAAAGTGGAAATTGATGAACAAAGTGAAGAACTGGAGGGAGAAGAAGGAGAGAGACAAGTATGAGAAGGAGAATGGAAAAGAAGAAACAGAAGGCAAGGAAGAACAGAGGTCTACAATTCAAGGCAAAGAAGGGGAGGAATCACCAAGGGTATGTCCAGAACCCATTGAGAAAAATGCAACAACTTCCCTCACTGCCCTAAGTACACCTATCAAGCAAAAAGGGAAGAGGCAGAGACAAACCCCATTGCAATTTAAGACAAGAAAAAGTACAAGGATCAGACAAGGAAAACCTCAAAAAAAGTTCTTGTTGTCATTGAAGACTCCCCAAAATAGCAAGAAAAGGTAGCTCCTCTTGTGAAAAATTAAGGAGAAGGATCATTAGGACAAGCCTCTCCCAAATCTCCCATCACTTATATTAGGAGGCCTGTCACCAGGTCTACCTCATCCAAAGGAAAAGGTCTCCTATAGGAGACACAAAAGGACCTACAGGAAGGAGAGGCCATCCTACAGGAAAATCTGCTAAACCTACATGAAACTAAGAAAATGGACCAAGAAGGGATCATTCATCAAGAAACGAAGAAGGAAGATCCAAAACTGAGGGAACCTAGTACTCAACCCAACCTTGACTCTTACTACAGGTTCATTGAAGGGGGTAGGATCATTCCACACAAATTTTCCATCCCCTTATTCTTTGAGCTTGAAAAAGAAAGGGCAAGAACACATAGGTGGATGCAAATTGCCAAATCTAAAGGAGTGGAGGATATAGGCCACATGAAGGAGAAAGTAAAGGAGATGAGCAGAGAATTGAGAAGCATAAGGGAAAAAGAGGAATGATGAAAGCTTAGTTGGAAGCAGAGAATGCATGGATAAGGGGACAATTACAAGAGAGAGAAAGGCAATTGGCATCCATGGCCATTTTATCCTTAGAGGAAATCCAGTGCAGGATGCCAGCAAAGTCTTATGCATTGTATCTTAAGGAACAATGGATACAATTCCAAATTAAGACTTTAGCACAAAGAGGCACTATGCCCTTCCAAGAATATAGACAATTCATTGATCTCTCTGATGAAAGCACCTTGGAGGATAGAGCTAAGATCTCTGAGTTTTACCTACACAACTTGGCCTTGACGGATCTAAATGTGTGGTATCCAAATTCAAAACTAGGGGACTTGCAATTGATGGCCTTGGAATCATGGATGAATCATGAGGAGGAAAGAGCTACAGAGATGAAGAAAGTAATGGAAAGATAAGAGACATAACCTCTCATGATAAGAGCTAAGCAATCAAATCCAATGGCTACTATCAACACCCACAACCTGATTGCAAATGACCCAAAGCTTGCACCTAGGTACCTTGCTACCCAAGAGCAAGCAATCACACACTTTGAGGACATGTTCAGGTTGTTAAGGGATCAAAGCATGCAAGATTGCCAAAGGAGATGGAATAATTTGCCCTACAGCCTGAAAATCAGAGAGTACCATTCTCCTCAGAGAATGAGAGAGGCACTAAATAGAACACCCATGTATAGGCAAGCTCTCCAAAGACTCAAAGTCAATTGGATTGGCTTGAGACTCAGTCCACCACTACTCTTAGGAATGTTAGAAGGAAGGAAGGAAGAGGAATAAAGAAAGCAGTGGGAGGAGATAGAGAGGAAGGCAGGATTCTATTCACAGGAAGAGGAAACTACAGTAGAAGCATGGGATGTCAAGGAAGCCACTAGAGAAATGAAGGATATAAATATAGATTGAGTTGCTTAGAGGATGAGAAACACTTTCAGTAGGGGGGTGATGATGAGCCTCATCATTGGGTAACTATATGGACCTTAATACACCTCCAAGCTTATTTAAATCAACTCTTCTCATAATTCCTTACATATTTTGATTATATTTTGCTTAATGAGATGAGTAAAAGTGAGATGTTATGCCTAGTAGATTAATGTGCATTGGTTGTGGGTTTTTGAGAGAAAACCATGGAAATTTTGGCTAATTCAAGGTAGAAACATGGCAGTGAGCCTTAACAACCATTATGGATTGCACCCAATCTTCAAGAGAGATGGCAGTGAGCCTTAACAACCGTTTTGCTGGAGCTCCAATTGATGGTATCTATCCTCTGCTACACTAAGCAAGTGGAAACAACTGCACCATAAGCGAAATCTATCCTACTCATAAGAAAACCAAATCACCAAACTGTAATTTGGATTGCATGTGCAAACGAAAACTTAAAGTGCTGGAAATGAAATGGAAACAACACTACAACAGAGGGGATCTATGGCTCTCAGGTTGGGCCCTAACCTGAGAGCTATAGTCTCCTTAAGAAACTCAGAACTAGATCACAAACTGCCTTCTTTATTCATAATCTGATGTCATGCCACAATTGGCTTACAAAAAGGAACGAAAACTGAACTGTGCTCCAAAATTACAATAACAATACAAGAGTTTCAACAACCTATCTAAGGCTAAGGCCTTCATACTTATACAAAAACGATGATCCACCAAGCACCCTTGATTTTAGGAGCTCGGCTGTCCAACTAGAGTCTAACTGTGGATCCTGTAGGGCAGTCATAACTATTGTTCCTGTGGAACAGTTTATGACTGCTGTTCCTGTAGGACAGCTGGCTGCTTCTTAAACTCGGAGGGGAGATGGATTGGAGCTCGGAGTTCTTGGTGGGAATCACGAGGAATGTCCCAAGACCGTGGACATCTCTCCACAAAATCAGCAGTGCCACCTCATTGTCTCCTTATCTCCTTTTTCGTTGTCTCTTGCTCCCTTTTTAATGCCAAAACCTGGAATCATAATGCATTAGTCACGTAGATAAAGTGTTTAACCTTCTTCCTACAAATAACATGAATAAACTAAGAAATGCATGCATAAGCAAATAAAAATGAATGGTTTGAGCAAGTAAAATAGGCCAAAATGAGCCCAAATTGTACCAAAATTGGGGCTCATCAGGTATCTCCAGAACCCATTGAGAAAAAGGCAACAACTTCCCTCACTGCCCTAAGTACACCTATCAAGCAAAAAGGGAAGAGGCAGAGACAAACCCCATTGTAATTTAAGACAAGAAAAAGTACAAAGATTAGACAAGGAAAACCTCAAACAAAGTGTCATTGAAGACTCCCCAAAATAGCAAGCAAAGGTAGCTCCTCTTGTGAAAAATGAAGGAGAAGGATCATCAGGACAAGCCTCTCCCAAATCTCCCGTCACTTATATTAGGAGGCCTGTCACCAGGTTTGCCTCATCCAAAGGAAAAGGTCTCCTACAGGAGACACAAAAGGACCTACAGGAAGGAGAGGCCATCCTACAGGAAAATCTGCTGAACCTACATGAAACTGAGAAAATGGACCAAGAAGGGATCATTCATCAAGAAACAAAGAAGGAAGATCCAAAACTGAGGGAACCTAGTACTCAACCCAACCTTGACTCTTACTATAGGTTCATTGAAGGGGGTAGGATCATTCCACATAAATTTTCCATCCCCTTATTCTTTGAGCTTGAAAAAGAAAGGGCAAGAACACATAGGTGGATGCAAATTGCCAAATCTAAAGGAGTGGAGGATATAGGCCACATGAAAGAGAAAGTAAAGGAGATGGGCAGAGAATTGAGCAGCATAAGGGAAAAAGACGAAATGATGAAAGCTTAGTTGGAAGCAAAGAATGCATGGATAAGGGGACAATTACAAGAGAGAGAAAGGCAATTGGCATCCGTGGCCATTTTATCCTTAGAGGAAATCCAGTGCAGGATGCTAGCAAAGTCTTATGCATTGTATCTTAAGGAACAATGGATACAATTCCAAATTAAGACTTTAGCACAAAGAGGCACTATGCCCTTCCAAGAATATAGACAATTCATTGATCTCTCTGATGAAAGCACCTTGGAGGATAGAGCTAAGATCTCTGAGTTTTACCTACACAACTTGGCCTTGATGGATCTAAATGTGTGGTATCCAAATTCAAAACTAGGGGACTTGCAATTGATGGCCTTGGAATCATGGATGAATCATGAGGAGGAAAGAGCTACAGAGATGAAGAAAGTAATGGAAAGATAAGAGACATAACCTCTCATGATAAGAGCTAAGCAATCAAATCCAATGGCTACTATCAACACCCACAACCTGATTGCAAATGACCCAAAGCTTGCACCTAGGTACCTTGCTACCCAAGAGCAAGAAATCACACACTTTGAGGACATGTTCAGGTTGTTAGGGGATCAAAGCATGCAAGATTGCCAAAGGAGATGGAATAATTTGCCCTACAGCCTGAAAATCAGAGAGTACCATTCTCCTCAGAGAATGAGAGAGGCACTAAATAGAACACCCATGTACAGGCAAGCTCTCCAAAGACTCAAAGTCAATTGGATTGGCTTGAGACTCAGTCCACCACTGCTCTTAGGAATGTTAGAAGGAAGGAAGGAAGAGGAATAAAGAAAGCAGTGGGAGGAGATAGAGAGGAAGGCATGATTCTATTCACAGGAAGAGGAAACTACAGTAGAAGCATGGGATGTCAAGGAAGCCACTAGAGCAATGAAGGATATGAATATAGATTGAGTTGCTTAGAGGATGAGAAACACTTTCAGTAGGGGGGTGATGATGAGCCTCATCATTGGGTAACTATATGGACCTTAATACACCTCCAAGCTTATTTAAATCAACTCTTCTCATAATTCCTTACATATTTTGATTATATTTTGCTTAATGAGATGAGTAAAAGTGAGATGTTATGCCTCGTAGATTAATGTGCATTGGTTGTGGGTTTTTGAGAGAAAATCATGGAAATTTTGGCTAATTCAAGGTAGAAACATGAATGAGACAAGGAGGAGAGATTGTAGGAGATAGGTCCTCCTCATTTACTCCTCACTCATTCGAATATTCCTCCATTAAATCACACTAGCTCGAAGTCACAAGAAGCCAAGTCATGGAGATCAAAAGGCAATTGAGCAAGTGACAGTTAGAGAGCCAACTCATCTTGATTTTGGGAATCGAGCATCTCTTTATTTAAGGAATTCGTTGGAGACTTTAGTTATATAAATAAAGAGGCCTAGCGCCTCATTAGGATTCAAATTTTCGATGTAAAAGCACTAAGCATTTTTCGAGTTAAAGACTTGTGGAAGACATTGTTATGTAAGTTTCTTATATGATAATGAGAATGAGCATTTCCTTGATCTAGCATTGAGTTGAATTAGAGGGCTGAAGATCTTAGGTTAGGGCCCAACCCTAGCAACAAAGGCTCCTCTTCTTGTATTTGTATGCTTAGTTGATTTCATAGATTAATGGTTGAATTGTCTTAAGCATTATTTCATTGCAAGTAGATGTGGATTTGATTAGTTTTCTTCCATTTGTGCATTGATTTAGCAGTAGCTTAGGAAGATCAAGGAATATCAAAAATTCTATTAGTAGGTGGATTTTGCCTCACTCCTCCCTTCATAAACCATGGCTTGAGGAAAGAACTCCTATGCAGCCCCAAAAAGACATAATTTTGATTTCTCATGGAATGTAGGATTTTCTATTACTTAGGCCAGCATTTTACTAGTTCTCAAGAATAGGATTTAGTTGTCATTTCTAATATCTTCAAACCTTGCATTATATCTCATAAAGGTTTCACATTATTCTGCAAGTTTTCCCATGCATGAACTAGGCAACTAGCTCATGAAATTTTGTTTTCTTTAGTTAATTAAGAACCTTTCTTGTTTAACATGATTCATGGCTAAATGTCAGTGATTGATGCAATGCAGGATTTTCAGCAGTGTAGAGAGATTTCATGACCAACAACCCCATCCTAACCTCATCCATCCATGGTTATCACTTTTGCCACTAAATCCCACACCAAATTCATCATTCCATAAGAACATTTCTCCAAGCTTGTTGAGAAAATCAAACCATCTCACAAACTTTGTTTTGAGCTCTGAAGGAGTCCTAGCTCACTGCTTTACCTCATTTCTCCCACCATTCACCTTCTCTAAGCCCTACACCACCTTACAAATCACTCCTCTTGCTCTCAATCGAATCTTGTAGGAATACAGGGGATCTTGTAGGAGCATTAGGACATCCTGTAGGTCAACTTGTAGTGGCCTGTTTTGAGGCCAAGTTGTGGAAAAAGAACCTAGGAATATAGGAGAAGACCCCCACTTTCCTCCGAAGCCATTTGACCATTCACCATCATCCCTAATCCACCTGCCACATGACCAAGAGAAGTTAGCATTCACATTTTCACAAACAAAAAAAAAGACAAAAAGGAAAAAGAATTATTTTGTTCATTTACATGCACAACAGTAGAATGTTTGGATGTTTCAAATTGCATGCCTAGGACAGTAGGATCACACACATGTTAACTTAGCATTATTTTAGAGCAAAGACTCTTTGCAATAGTTAGATGAATGGTGTTTTTAAGCATTTAATTCCAGTATTTTCCTTACTACAGTAGACAAGAATTCCTTTAGTGTAAATTTCCCTTTTTCTCATTGGTAATCAAGTTTCTTTTGAATCAATAGAAGACTGGTTTGAAAAACCATAGTGGTCTATCGCCAGCTTAGCAGTGACAAAGAACGGACCCATCGCATATACTTGTGTATACAACACTACCCCCTCCAAGTTTGTATGAACCTTGGGTTGATAAAGTAAAGTTGGTAGCCGCAGGAGTTGCAACATTCTTGCTGCAATACTGGTGCTCATCATTTGGTTTTGAAGGCAATCTTCCAGGTGTCTTCTTCTTTGACTCGAACCTAGAGATATCTAGAATTTAAGTCCAACTTGGTGAAGTAATTTGCTTGTTGCAACTGATCTAGAAGATGACCTATCTCGGGAAGGGGGTATTTATTCTTGAGCATGATTTTGTTCAACGTCCCGTAGTCTATACACATCCGACAAGTCCCATCCTTCTTTGGCACAATAATGATGAGTGACCCACATGGTGATGTACTCAGTCGAATGACACCTTACTCCAATAGTTGTTGCAACTGTTTCTTCACCTCACTTGCTTCTATAACATCCTGTACAACCCAATATTTAGCAATGTGGAGTTTGGAAATAGTTGGATCTCATGCTCCACTTGTCTCTTAGGTGGTAAACCCTTAGGCTCTCGGAACACATCCATGTATGGCTGTAACAACTACTCCAATTGATGTTTTTGTTCCTTAGTACACTTCTCCAGGGATGCCTTGACTCTTATTGCCTCCTCTTCAGACTCACTTTCTCTTAAAAGTAAAAAAAAACATACTTCTTGTTGGAACTAGTCAATTTCTTGGCTTGGTTGGCACTTACCGGTGAAATTTTTTACTTTCCTTTGTGCTCGTTGATGATGAACGATTTTCCATCCTTCATGAGTTAGTACTTGCTAGTTATCCTCATAGATTTTGCATCATGCATGTACATGTATGGATTCCCAAACACGAATCCACATACATCAAGGGGAACTAAATATAGATCTACTTCATCAATAAAATCAACACTAATAGTAAATCTAAGTTTACATTGTTTTGTTACCTTTAGATTTGCATCCTTATTTACCCATCCCAGTGGATATGAGTTTGGATGATCATGAACTTTCAATCCCAACTTCTTGACCCGATCCACTACAATGACATTCGCTTGAGATCTTGAGTCAAATAGAGCATCAATATTTGTCTTCTTGACCTCTATCTTTATATGAACACTTTGGTCATTTTTTTTCGTTCTTGTTGGTTAAGACTACTTAGATTCACCTCCTTTTACACTGATGTATAGAAGATCTTCTCATCCACATCCGAGCTTCTTTCAACTTGGTTGCTCGAATCCATTGCCATGAGATTATTATTCTTATTAACTTTCTTCTTTTGTTCGGGTTTAGGTCTGGATGCAACCTCTAACACTTCCTTTTTGTATGTCCATCAATGTTGTAGTAGTTGTAGTGGTTGCTAGGATCTTTGCACCGGTGTGTTGTGACTGCCTTATTTTTATATTTTCCCCCTTTTTTCTTCTTCTTCCCCTCCTCAGAAGCTTCTTGTTTCTCCTTCTACTTTGACCCACTTGATTTCACTTGTTTCAGGCCTATGTTCTCCAGGTATTGTTCTTATACAAAAGCCTCATCCATCGATTTGGGCTTGAACAACAACACTTGAACAAAAGCCTCATCCACGGTATGTCACAACAGATCTGATAACAATATATTAAAATTCTGAATTTTTTAACTATTACAGTTTTATTAAGCTTCTAGATCTATAAATTTAACTGTAATTTGTGTATGCATGTGAATGAAAATTATGTAGAAAAATAGAGAATAAAAAAATAATCTCTCACACACACACACATAAGACACAAGATATGCTATGGGAAACCCTTTTAGGAGAAAACCTAACTGGAAGGTGAGGTTGCTTCACTTCCTTACTCTGTTTGGAAATATGGATGGAAATACAAAAAAGTAATGTTTCTGACCCATGGGATGCTAGAGTGCACATATCCTCTTTTTGTGCTCTACCTCCTATCTCTCTTGGCTATCTTTGCTCATCTATGGGATAAAATTCTCTCGAAATAATGCAATTCCTCTTCCTTCTAGTGGCCTGGTTATCACACACCCTGATAACCTACTAGTGGAAGAGTTTGACGACATCAACTCTTAACTAGAGTTACAATGTAGAATCTTCTAGATTATTTTATATCAGAAACACATGGCTAGCCCCTTTTCTATAAATAATGGGGATTGACAGAACATCATTCTGAACCATAGGTGTGAAAATGGAAAGGTCAAATTCTGAGTGGCATAACTTTTGCATATAGACTTTGATTGATATGCTTCTTGCTTCATTAGAAAGATCTCTATGTGTATAAGAACATGAAAAGGTGTGGCACTAAAGAGGAAAATTTTACCCCCAAAAAATGCCATTTGATTCCTCAAAATGGTCCTGGAAGGTTTAAGACCCTATTTCACAAAACTAGGTACCATCGGGAAAAACGGTCCCGTGAGTTGATTCCTCCGCTTTTTCCACACTGAATGCATCAATATGGATGACAAAAAATATAAATCGCAGTGGAGGAATTAAGGCTAATGTAAAAGTATTTGTATATTAGTCGATTGTACAGTTGATGCATGCAATTGTCAATCCTTAAGAATTACTCAAGGAAATAGGGACCTTTTTTATTGTTTAGGAGTTCAAATTTGCTCAAAATTGCGCAAAGAAATCATAGGCTGAGAGAGATAGAAATTGGCTAAGTGTTAGCTAGAGGCTCTCATTCAATAGAGAGAATATATATTTATTATATATAATTTTTATTTGTTTTGTTCATTCTTCGCACACCATTAATCATTGACTTCATACATTTCAATAACTTATATAATATTCCATAATGTTTGGTTAAAAATGAAAATTATTCAAAAAATTATGGATGAATAATTTTTTTTTATTTTAGTATTCCGAAGTTTTTATTAGTTCAGTTCAACCACAAGGTGCCCTCTTTTGAATGCAAAATGTTAATTTAAAAAAATTAACTTAGGAAAAAAAAAAAAAAGAGAAAGAAAGAAAAGAAGAAAAGAAAAGTGAAATTGTTACTTGTACGGACCTATATTGATTTTCTACGCTAGGGCCGGGCATTCCTGGTCGAGTCTGCAACCCTTCTCCTCCGCCATTCGTTTGTCTCCGACTCTGTTCATCTCTGGCCCGTCGGCTCTGTCTTCTTTTTCATTCATCACCCAACGTACACGCGTGCGAGAGAGACGAAAATTTCAGGTATTTACTTTGGCGTAGTCCCATAAGGCAAAATGTTATATCCATCGTAAGAAGGGTATAGCTGTTTTATATATTTCTGATTATTTTATTTAGTTATTTTTAAACATATTTGTTTGTGTTTTTTTATTTGTCATCAATGATGCCACTGCAATATCTGAGTTGTAATTTTTGACGGTCACTTTTATAAACTGCCATTTCATTAGTTGTAATTTTGATGGTCACTTTTATAAACGGCCATTTCATTAGTTTTTAACATAGACTTTTGTTTTTAATAGGAATATAAATATATTTTTAAAAGAAAATTAGATATTTTGCAATTATTGTCTTTATTTTTAATTTTAAAATCTATATATGTCCTCCATCAACTATATCAATAATTTGAAAAATTAACCTAATAAATAAAAAAATACCATTAAATTTCAATCATATAAAATAAGTATTATTCAATAATTATCAAACAATTGTTTATTTTAAAATCTATATCCGAATAATCCTCACTCTTTCCATCTTTAAAATTTATATAAAATAATTATTACTAAATAAATAACAATTTTTTAGTCTAACATCAATATATATACAATCCTAACTCGGTCCATCCTTCAAAATAATATCTAAAGGATCTTCACTCTCCAATTGATATGCAATTTTTAATGTTACAATGGACCATGCAAAATGTTTGAAAATCAATTTCTTTACTAAAATGAAAATTATTTTTGCTTTAGAAACACTTTGAGAGGAGGAACGGTCATGTAGGCTTTTAAATTTGATCCCTGGATGGCAGTAACATTGAACGCAAGACAATCGGCTGGCAGGGCCTTTATGCCAATAATTAAACCTAGGCAACCGGTTCGAAGAGGATCTTTTTGACATGCTCTTTAATTTCTGTTTCGCGTGAAAGCGTGAAACCGTCTGCTTCCATGTAAAACAGTTGCATTAATCTTGCATTGTCAAAAACCAGTCTCTTGCAATTGTCAGGCACGTCTTCTGTCTTCAGAAATTCACACTTCAAATCTGCGAGGGCGTTTTCCATGAGACTATGAACATGTTTGAGAGCTTCTTCCTCTGAGATTTCTGGATGGTCCTTCATGTAGCACTGAATGGCAGAAGCCACCTCGCCTTGACCTCTCTCCGCCTGCATCAATAAATAATGAGCAACCGTTCAAATAAATTACAAGCGCCTAAGGACATCGATAATATAATATTTGAGTATAAGAGATTGAGTAACTTGCCTGGTAAGTTTTGATATCGTTTATCAAACGACCTGTCAACCCCATGAGATATGCAAATTTGGATCGGTAATCAATTTGGGAGAGCATGTGATCTGTAAGAACCTCTCCTATGAAAAGAACACTAATCAGAACGATAGTTGCCAGTGATATTGAGATACTAGCGGTCTCTATGTATTCATGGAAGGACGGCACATATTTAGCTTCCGACCATTCTGCTTCTCTCGTGAAAGCTTCGAGCTGGATCTCCCACTGCCATATATCATATGACCCATAAATCCATAATCAGTATTTAATTGTAACTTTGGTGGAAAATAAAAAACTTGTTCATCATCAAACTTGTAGACTTATTAATACATACTAAATTTCGAATGTAACCTAGCACGTCGTGCCCCTGTCTCTTGCGCCCTTCTTCTGCTATTTCATTAACCAAATTGTAAAGACCCAGGAAGCATATTTTGATGTGTTCTGGCATTCGGTCTAACAGGAACAGATCCCACCTATAACAAAGGCGAGGATTGGCCATGGACACATGGTTTAGAAGCGACAACAATATTAAATATATATTAAAGAGAATGAATATATTAAATGTCTACCTTTCCACTGCTTCTGTGAACAGCTTGATGTCTTCTGCAGATCCATGAGCGTCATATAGGTCGTCCAAAATGACAACGCAGATGGTAGATTTGGTATAAACGGTTCTACAGGTAGCGAACTCCGGTTCGAACATAGAAGACGCGATCGAGAAATATATTTCAGCCACACGGTCGCGTGTGAAATTGAGCTCTGAGAATCCCGATGATTTCCACCACCTATGAAAAAATGGAGGTACACTAGCATTCAGTGCGTCAATAGACATATGAATTTGAAAATTTGATTTTAGATAATAATAAAAAAAATATACACATATTTTGAATGAAACATTTAATTAAAAAAAAATGCAAATAACACCTTCGAAGCTGGCGAATCTCCTTTTGGTGTATACACTGCACATTATTGAAGTCCAGTTTTGCCAGTTCCAAATATTTTCCGTTGTTAATATATGGCAAACTGTTCCCGTCAATTATACATTAGCATGCTAAAACCATTATTGGGTTCAAAGTGTACTAAAACGAAAATTACAAATATTAAGGGGTTTATATCTTACGTATACAAAGGTTTTCCAGGCCATATATCGTTCGGCCCGTAATGTTGAATATAGCTTCTAGCCTCAAGCCTTGGCAGACTCCTAAGCCATGGATACCTGAGGGCGTACTCCACCTGCAAACAAAATTGCCAAAGTATTTGGTAGATATATGATCATTGAGGTCAAGGTCGCAGCAAGATTGAGATGTTAAAAGAGCCATACCTCTCCCCGCATGTTCGTTTTAAGAGCCCATTTGTCGAATGCATCCACATTTTCCAGAGTATTCAACAGATACCTTTCGCTACAGAGTTTCGCGTCTTCCATGACCGTTTCTCCCGGAATTGCAACGTGTGAGCAACGATTGAGGTTTAACATGTCTCTAACTCCTCTCTGTGTTTGACGTGAGAAACGAAAGAACTCTCCATTCTCATCTCTAAAAGTTTTTAAAACATCTGCCAACAAAGTTCGTTCAAGAAGTCAACGGCCTGAAAGAATTGAAGGACTTGGTTGTTTACATGAACATTTTCGTTTAGTACCTGAGGACACATTGTACCCATGTAGTCTCAAGATTCGAAGACCCGTGGCGGTAACATCAATATCAGCGACAGAACTCTCTCTTCCACATCCAATGCCTCTTTCGTCCCAATGGCTGCTCATCAATCTCCAAGATAAGAAAATTCGGCCATTAATGAGCTAATGGAGACGTGAATCGTTTGGGATGGTTAAAGGCATGATACCTGTAAACATAATCCAATGCGTCCTTGATCTGCTTTTTGAAATGGCGATCGATCCCTAGCCGTTCAACAGTATCGACCGCCCACAGACGTTCAAATAGATCAAGCGGATAGCGACACGGGACTACAATAACAAATATTAAGTTGGTAATCTTCAATTTAATCTTTGTCACAAAAAAAAAAAACAACAACCTTACTAAAATGAAATTGTCATGTCCATACCATGGTTTCCGAATTTCATTAAAACGAAGTTCAAGAATTCCAAGCACTTGGCGTTCCCTGTACGCATGAATACAGCGGCTGTAGATGCCGGCGAGCTGAAGAATGATCCATCCTTGGATTGAAGTTTCAACATTTTGTCCCAGTCTATTATTTCTTGCAGGCCTTCCAAATGATACTGCAAGAATGTTGCTGGACCGGTGTAGAGAACAGTAGTAGGAATCCTGATCCAAACACCATGACAGTTTAGGTAATTAATAATGACATTGAGAAATGACAATTTTATCAAGGATAGAAGAGCATCCTGATCGGAATTTAACCGACCTTTTAATCTTAGCCTCCCGCTTCTGAATTATTTGTTTGATGAATGGCAATTCATAAGGCAAATCCAAGCATAAGTTTTTAGCTTCGTTTAGCATGGCAGGAAAGACAATTTCAAATCCACTTGGCCGGTGATTGTCCGCTTCGTCCTCCATCATTCCAACATGTTTCTTCAAGAATTCAATACCTGCGACACACTTATAATTTATTTCACAATGTAAATATGAATGGAAACAGGGCTCCCTTTCGGAATTGTCTATCTATTCGGTTCTTTTATCTTATTTTAACGTTCATTTATCTTCAACTTTTTACTTCTGGATTAAATATATCATCAAAATAAATGAAAAATTAGCAAATTTTGAATTTGATAAATAATTGATAAAGTTTAGGATTAAGAATAAAGTGTAAATAATGTTATTAATCATTAAACCCTAAGTCAAACTAAATTATTCTAAATAAAATAAAGTAAACTTCAATATAGTTTTGTTATTAAATAAAATAATCTTCCCAACCATTTTTATATAAAACAGTCTATCATAGTTTTATTATTAAATAAAATAATCTTTGCAAACCTTTCTGCACTTGTATCTGGCCAGTGCGCCATACGGTAAGAGTAATAACACACGCAAGAGTAGAGAGTAGTCTGTCACATGTTGAGAAATAGTTCTCTTCGCCCCAAGAGCCATCTTCCAACTGATTCTGAAGAATCCATTGGAGTGTTTGAGGAAAGTGAGGGTGGTCAGAGCCATTAACTGCAGGAATCTTTGCTACCCAAGCAGTGTCATAAGCAGAGGGATTCTTTTCGCCATCGCCCATACTTGCAAACATACTCTTAATCTCAGCTATTAATATTTCGACACACTGCTCGTCGGCCATCTCCGCCTAAATTAATGCAGGTCAACCAAAATATTTTAGAAATAACATTGGTGAGATTCTTGCGAGATAACGTGTCAACCATACCATGTTTACAAACAGACGCCGAGAATACCAACCTTGTTAGCTGACAATATAGAATCAATAATGTCATCCTTCCAAAATCCTGGAGGAAATTCTCGTTTCGCTATTGTAGACACGGGAAACGAATCTGAGGGTAGTATCCAATAGACATGAAAAAAAATGGTGAAATTAATCACTTGGCACGACGTTGAAAATATTTAAATTATTTTCTATTCAATGCACAAGAATAAGTATACCAGTCGTTTTATCAGAGTGATTAGAAAGGGAGGTTGAGCCTTCTCCAACGCTAGCAATGATCTTGCGTGAACCTGCATATGCAAAAATACCAAGAAGCCCAGTTGAAACTAACATGAAATAAAGTACAATAAAACTTACACGACATAAAAATACAAATAAACTTAAAATTATGTGTGTACCTGATCGTAGGTAGATGTTTCTGTGTTTTCTGTCAGGGCTTCTTTTAAAGAGACGTGGAATGCATTGTGTATTCACGGGGGCATTGATAGTGAGATGATGAGGTCCAGGCAGTGTGGAAGTAAGGGAAATGTGGGATGACAATGAAGACAAGGGCATGGCCATCTTTCCAAATGAGCCGCTGGATTAGCAGAGGTAGCGAATGAGCTTTCATTATATGGAATGTCAAGTTGTATAAATAAGCAATGTACAGGAGAACTTCTGTCACCAAAAACAAAGTTTCGTAGCCGGGCCAGATGCTTAAATTTGTCTCTTCTGCATAAAGTTTCTTTGGCATATGTTGAATGCAAAGATATTCTTTTTTGTTTTTGCAAAAGAAAGTGCAAATAATTCAATAGGAAAGGTACCGCATTCAATTTGAAAGCTACGGTGGCCTGACAATAGCCTCAATAGACCGTGGAAGCGACATGAAGTGCTGAACTTTCAATTTTCAGAGTTTAATTTATTTTTTTAATTTCCTACCATCGTTTTCACTGACCATGGAAAACATAAATGCATTGAACTACTTACTTTCAGGCTTTCATAACTACTCAAAATAGAGTTAGTAAAGGAGCGCTCGAATTTGACGTAATTTCATTTTGAAAACGTACAAGTAGATAAAATACAAATGCATTGACATCGTGCCAAATGGAGCACTAGATTAAGAGAGGTAGCATATATGCTCACATCTGGAATATACCTTTACGTCACATCTGGAATTCACCTTTTCGTCTCCTCTGGTACATTCATGTATCGTCCTTACATCTACCCTACTAAATTCATGTATCTTCAAGGAGGAATCCTCTCTAGGTGCTTAAGTTTGTCCTTTTGTCTTTTGAAATATATTCAATTTTAAGAATTTTCATTGACATATAGTTGGCAAAGACTATGAAAGAGCTTGCTGCCACCTTATCAGCACCGGTGACAGATCATGGCGGCTGCGGTTCATGAACACTAACTCTCTTTGTGTTTATCTTTTTAGCACGTAATCAGTATTTTAATCGTATTGCTTAACGAAAGTTAGATGAGTTTCTGAAGAATATCTCTACGCTGCTGCCTCAAATCATCCGCTTAAATTAACATTGATTTGTTTCTTTATCATAGTCAACATAACTTTCAAGATTATATTAAAAATATTAATTTGTTATAAATTTTAATGATGTATCTTTATGTAATAAATCAAATATAATACTATATTTTATTAAGGTAAAGAATTATTAAGTTGATTGTTTCTTATGATCAAAACTTATATAAATATATATAAAATAACAACAAAAAATTTAGGAATTTTATAATGGAGGTTGTAGTTTATTTTTTAAGATTTGATTTTTGGTTTTCGGATTATCAAGTAATTATTTTTTTCGCTGAAGCAAGTATGGATCTTTCTATATCATTTAGTCAAAAAATGAAGCAAGTATGGATCCTTCTATATCATTTAGTCAAAAAATAGTGTACATTATATACAAACGTCCACCGGACACCAAATAAACAGAAAAGAAATAAAAGCTTAAGCCTCCAAGGGCTAAACCTTATAGCTTTACATCTAAAAATTCGAGCCTAAGAATTAACTAACAAAACTAAAGTCTATCCCTCGGAAAGCTCGTGAACTTTTGCCCAGCCCCCCTCCGGTAAACCCAAACCAATAGATCTGTCCCATCAAATCAAGAAGATCGACGACAGAGGAGAAAGACGCATAGCCAAAGAGACCGATGATTCATCCTGCCCCACCAAGTTGCTCTATCCATGTCAATCGTTGATTCACTACAACTGAATCCAACGAATGAGAATGCGCGAGACAAGAAGGTGCAACTTTAGTCACCGATAGAGGGTGGTTTTCGGAACCCCCACTCTGCCGCGTGTCACGGGATGAATGGGATCGCTATGAAAACGCCAAAACCATTACCACTTGAGAGCGACGCGAACAGTTGAAAACCGCTTGGGAGGCGGTTTTACAAATCTGGGCCCCAAAATCTGAAAACACCAGTTGCTGAATAAACGGGATCCTCTTGCAAATGTTAAACTTCCTCACCTTGATTTGGGATGTTGTGAGGGTAAGAGTCTTTCCACCAAGCAAAGACTTGTGGGAATCAAAGTGTTGCCCATGATGAACTGAGATCTTCATCACGCTTACTCCTTGAGTCTCGGCGACCAGACATGGTTCTCTTCTCTTCAGAGACCAGCAACTCAGAAATTGAAGACACATGCAGGGGAAAATCAAATCGAGATAGTCTCCATGGTTTTGAGTCTAAACACTTCCCTATCTTCTTCTGCCTACTCGCAGCATAGAGCTCTTAGTCTGCTTGGTCGCAACTCCTGCCACTTCATCGACACATTATTCTCTATGCCGCTAACTCCCTGGTTGGCCGGAAGACCCACCAGCGTATTTTCCTTTCTGCGAACATGGTGGAAACTCACAGTGCGTAGGCCGTGAAGATGGCTTTGAATTCTTTGGAAGACCCGAATTAATTTCCAATGCTTAGAGACTTTGTCCAGCGCAATTCCATTATGTATTTTTTGCACCGAGTTGATAATTAACTCTGAATCTGCCTCTATCATGACATTGAGACAGTTGTCCTGCTTCAGTGAATCCAGGCATTGTTCCATAGCCATTAGTTCAGCCATGTTGTTGGTGGTTGTACCTAGGTGGCAATGGAAGATGAAAACAATACTTTCCCCTGCATTTCTGAGGACACCTCCATACCCTGTTGTTCCCGGATTCCCTTTTGAAGCCCCATCAATGTTATATTTTAAATAGCCTTCTGAAGGAGAATGCCAAAATTCCTTCTTCGTATCCAAAGAAATAACCTTCCTGTCTAGGCCTAGGAGGCTGAGCCCCTACATCCCCAGCTGCCTGAGAATATTTAAATCTACATTTGAGGGAGGTTTTTTAAGGAAGTTGCAAACAGTGGTTCCCACAGTCTCCTTGCGTTGTTTCAAGATTATCTCCAGTAGGCATTCTGGGTTTTTTTTTTCCTCCTTAAAAATTATTTTGTTCCTCTCCTTCCAAACGTTCCATATAATGAAGCTTGGTGTAAGAGCCCACGCTGAGTTAAGAATTTCATTATCTGAAATTTTTTTCGTCCAATTGATGAGGGTACTAATGATGCTTCCTCTGTCTCTATCAGATTGTTGAAAGATTGTAGCAAATAAGTCCCATAACGAGGATGTGAAAATGCAATTGTTGAGCAAATGTTCCAAAGTTTCTTCTTGAGCCTCACAGAGCAGGCATCTTGAATGCCCCTGAACACCTCTCTTCCTTATGTTATCCCAAGTCAGAATTTTCTTGTGGTATACAACCCACATGAAGAGTTTGATTTTCATCCACCCTTGGTGCCTCCAAAGGTTTTGCCAGATTTTGTCCGGAACCAGGGGATCCAACTCAAGGAGAATGCATTTTTCTTCCTTAAGATTAAAGGTGCCCTCTTTGTTATTTCCCCATCTCAGTTGGTCTTGTCCCTCTGCCACTAAGATTTTCCTTTGCTATACTATTTTACTGAGCTCCTTTGCTTTTGTTTTCACGAGATTGTTATTTCTGCAATCTATGTTTCTCCAGAGTCTCCACTTATCTGTAAGATGAGAATGATTCTAGAAATCCTTAACCTTTATTAAACCTTGGGAATCTGACTCCTGTTTAAGATCAAGGAAGTCTTCTTTTAACAAAATTGATTCTTGTTGCCACTTGTCTTCCCAGAAAAGAGCAAGATTTCCTTCTTTGATTTCCCAGAAGCTATTCTCTTGTACTAGTCTTCTATTCTCCCAGGCTTTGTTCCAAATATATGAACCCTTTATATTTCATGACATTCTTATAAGATCATTGTTCTGCCAGGAACTAGCATATTTTTCTTTCCAGATATTTGCCCATTGAGTCTCTGGATGTTTAACCCAGCGCCACCAAAGTTTGGCCCCTAGAACCTTGCTGAGAATCTCCTGATCATCCAATCCCAGCCCTCCGTGGTTCTTGGGCTTACAAATTTTTTCCCAAGACACCAAGGCCCATTTTCTCTTAGCCTCCTCCCTACCCCAAAGGAAGTTGCTTTGAATATTTCTAAATTGTTGAAGGACTCCTTTTGGAGTTGGGAGGGCTAATAACATGAAAATAAGGATTGCTTGAAGAACTGCTTTTGTAAGAACTAACCTGGCAGCAAGGTTTAAAGATCTGATGGTCCATTTACTGACTTTGTCCTAGAACTTGTTGATCAAAGGTTCCCATATACTTTTGAGCATTGGTTTTTCAGTTAGAGGGACTCCCAAATATTTTGAAGGAACGGAATCCCTTTGAAAGCCAAGAATTCTAGAGATGTTTTTCTGAATAGCAATATTGGTATTGAAGAAAATGATTTTTTATTTAGAGAGATTAACTTCCATACCTGAAGCTGAGGCAAAAAGATTCAGAATTATTTTGTAGTTTGAAGCTTCTTGGACTTTGGGGATTCCCTGTAACATGGTATCATCTACAAATTGTTGGTGAGTCAGGGCCTAACCATTATCAGTAAGTTGCATACCTTTAATCTTTCCTGATGATTTCACCTGCTTTATAGCTCTACCGAGTCCTTCCATCATGATGATAAAAAGAAAGGGGGAGAGCGGGTCACCCTGTCTGAGGCCTCTTGCAGGACTGAAAATCTCTGAGGGAGAGCCATTAACCAATATAGAAAAACTGGAGGAGGTCACCAGTGCCATTACCCATCTGACCCAATTATGATCAAATCCAAATGCAATCAGCATTTTCTTGAGGTAGACCCAATTTACCTTGTCATAAGCTTTGGCAATATCTAATTGCATGATCATACCTGCCTGCTTCTTGCTAGTTAAAGAGTGCACCACTTCTTGCGCTTGAATGATGTTATCAAGAATTTTTCTGCCTTCCACATAACCTGATTGCTCCCTTGATACAAGAACCGAAAGTAAAGGCTTGAGTCTATTAGCAACAATCTTGGATATAATCTTATAGATTACATTGCATAAGGCTATGGGTCTGTATTTATCCGGTGTATAAGCGATCTCTTGTTTGGGGATCAGGGCGATGAAGGATGTATTGAGCACTTTCATAATCATTTTGTTTGACCTGGAGTCCTCCACAACATTCAAAATGTCCTGCTTAACAATATTCCAGCAAGCTTTGAAAAAGTCCACATTGAAATTGTTCGCGCCCGGTGCTTTGCTACTTTGCATGTCTTTGAGGACTTCACTTAGCTCCCCTTCTGTAACTGGTCTATTAAGGTTGAAATTTTCCTCTCTGGACTCCAGTTTCGGTACATTACTAGTTACTTCCCTGATGGATTGTTCTCTATCTGAATTGTTCTCCTGTGTTATACCTTAGAAGTGGTGGATTAACACAGATTCGATAGCTTTATGGGAGATCTGAAGTTCCCCTGCTTCATTCTTGATCGAAGAGATTCTATTGTGAGCTCTATTGGCCATGGTGGTTCTATGAAAAAACTTATTGTTACGCTCTCCTTCTTTGAGCCATTGAACTCCGGACTTTTGTCTCCAAAATATTTCCTCTTGTTTACATAGATTCTCCCATTCTTGATAATGTTTATTCGTTTGATCACTGATATCTTTATCAAAGCCTTCCTTGATTAGAGCTTAGTTGAGAACTTGCATTTTGTTTTCAACTACTCTCTTTTCTTCAAAAATATTACCAAAATCCTTCTTGTTCCATTCCTTAAGCCGGAGCTTGATGTGCTTTAGTCTTTTGTGAAGAAGATACATTCTGGTCCCCTGAATCTGCAAGTCTTCTGACCACCATTTTTCAATGTTGTTTGTGAAGTCTGGGTGTGACAGCCAGATATTTTCAAATCTGAAAGGTTTGTTCCTAGGAGTGCCTATACCCTTGATTTCCAATTGAATTGGCCAGTGGTCTAAGCCTCCAAAGGGAAGAACTCGCGCTGTTATCTCTTTACCATTTAGCATAAGATTCTCAAAGATGAAGAATCTATCTAGCTTTGAGGCAACAAGGGAATCTCCTCCCCTCCTGTTATTCCAAGTAAAGAGGCCAGTATTCCAATTAGTGTCAACAAGATTTATATTGTCAGAAAAGGTTTGGAAAGCCATGGAGTCTTTACTTAGAGATCTTGTTCCTCCTTTTTTCTCTGAAAGAGATTTGATCATGTTGAAATCCCCTCCCATGATCCACGGTATATCTGCATGTTTGTCCCTAAGATCCACCAGGGTGTCTAGAAACCTAAGTTTGTCATCTATTCTCTGAGGACCATAAACATTTGTGACCAAAAAGGTGTCCCTTTCTCCAATTGGTTGAATAACAACCGATAAATAATTTCTGGAAGCCTCAGCGTCCAGAATGCCTATTTTGTGGGGATTCCATAGAGTGAGTATGCCCCCTGCTGTATTCTCTGCTTTTACTTCAAGAAACTCATAGTTGCTAAGCCATTTGCTGTGAATTTGTCTTACCTTTTGAATGGAACATTTCATTTCTTTGATGAACATTATGTCCGACATTTCTTGTTTCATTTTGTTACTAAGCATTCTCTACTTTCTCTTACTCGCTAGTCCTCTAATATTCCAATATGTCAACTTCATTATAAAAGATTTGTAAAGGAGTAGCTCGCTAGATCTTTCATCTTACCTGAATCAATCATCAACTTTCCACACTCCATCAAGAGTTCATTCTGCTTTTTCCTACCCCTTTTCTTGCCTGGGTTTCTAGTAGCTAGTCCCATAGTAATTTTGATCGTTTTCACACCTCGGTTGTCCTTCTTATCTATGTTGTTCCCTCACTCTAGCTCCTCAGTCTACGTTTTCCATAGAAACAGATGTTGTATTCTGCTGAGTTCTTCTTGAGGTAGCAAATCCACTCCCCCCGTAGTTCCCTGCCTAAAGAATCCTTCTAGGTCTAGGTTTTCTTTGTTAAGAATTTCTAATAGTTCATGGTCCTCTCGGATCGTATCATTTTGGATCATTTCCTAATCCATTTCTTGTTCAACATCGCTCATAGTGGCTTCTTTCTGGTACTCAATATTTTGTGTTTGTTCCAGGTTTTCTTCCTTCTCCTTTCCTACAAAACTCCCTTCCATTGCTTGATCTTCTTTAGTAACCCTTCCTCTTCCTGAAGCACCTAGAAACTATTTTGCCTGAACTATTGTCCTTCGCGCTGCTGATTTTTTGGTCCTCTTTTACCTCCTTTACTTTGATTAACCTCTTTATGTAAGCTATATGATTTTTTCATTGTGCTGATTTTGCTTTTGTTTATTTCTTTGTTGAGTGGACAGTCTCTGAAAATATGTCCATGTTCATGGCATTTGCAACATCTGAATGGAATGTGCTCATAATCTACTGTTTGCACCCATTCTTCATTAAAAACTTCCAAGATCACCTCATCCAGTAGAGCTCTTGATAGATCCATTTCCACACATATCCTAGCAAAGGAAGTATATTTTCCCCTTCTAGTGGCTTCAGAGGCTTTAACAGAGCGACCTAACTTATTGCCTATGGCCGCTAACGATTCATTTTGCCAGTAATCAAGAGGTAGAGAATAGAGCCTTACCCAGACCGGTACTGAAGTAAAAGTTTCCTTTTCTGGAACAAAGTTCATCATCCATGGTCTCATGTAGAGCCCCGCAGCAACATAGAAGTAAGGCCCTCCTTCAAATATTTTGTCCTTGTCTTCAATATTTGTGAACACCACCGTAAAGAATACCTTAGACCCGAGATGAAGATCTATGCTCCCTTTAGGTTCCCAGTGGTATTTAATCCACGACTGTAAAGCTTTTTCAGTGGGCCATAGTCCCATGAACTTACAGATGATGGGATACGTACCCATGTGCTCCCTGTGCGCCTACAGCTCTGGATTATTTAAGATAACCCTGGGAGTTATATCTATTTTGGGTTTGCAGGGTCACATGCTTTTCTTGTCTTTAGTTCCCTATTTTTTGTCTTCTACCTCTTTGTCTTTTATGCCATATTGATCCTTATCTATGGGTTCTTTCGTTTCCTCTTCCGTAATTCTTTTTCCTTCCACCCCTGTTCCCCTAGCATTTTCTAGAGGCTTCTTGCCTCTGCTGGCCACGGCCTCCTTGTAGGAGGGAGTGGAGCCCCCTCCTCTACCACCCTTCATAGGGCTCTCTGTCTTCCACTATCTGCGCTGATCGTTGTTCACCCTTCGTTGTCCGCTCTCGCTCCTCCTACGATGCGAAACCACATACTATTATTGATTCATTTCGATTATCAAGTAATTATATAAATATATATAGAATAACAATAAAAAATCTAGGAATTTTGTGACAAAGGTTGTAGTTTTTTTATTTATTTGTTAGATGTGGAATTGATTTATATATTTAATAATGTATTTAAATATAAAAAACTCACAACCTAATTCAAAATTATATAATAATAATTAAGAAAATTAAATACATTAGAATTAAACAAAACCATGATAAATTATTTATAGAAATATAACATCTTCATATCTTTTAGTTTGATTTATTCATTATTTTTCTTGTATACATTTTTGAATTTTTGTGTGCATATTTTTTAGTCCAATTTGTTTAAAATTTGGTAGGGATTTGTGAGAATCACAAGTTTGAATTGTAAGCTCTCTACAATCCTAATGCCTCAAGGGTTTTTCATGTATTGAGTCCATATATGCAATCAAAAATACATTTTAAAGAACAAAATATCATTATTACATAAAAAAAAATTTGTTAAACTCTAGCCAAAAACTCCAAACATATAACAATAAGACAAGCCTTTTTTTTGTTAAGTTGTAGGTTTTCATTAATTCATAATTCATTTATATAAAATAACAATCTTACTGTAATGGTCTACCACATGGGAAACCATAGTAGGGATAATGAAGATATTGCACAATTCCTCTACCTATCAAAATTACCCATATAAAAAATATTACATAGCCTCTTTTTCAAAAGAAAAAACATACTTTTGATATTTCATAGGAAATAAAAAACTACAATCCCTTGGTTGTAGAGTAGCACATTTGTTAACATAAAACTAGGCTAAGAAAAAAATTCCAAATATATCTTATACTAAAAATATCTTGAAACTTAACTAAATCCAATTTGAAAAAAAATCAAACAAATTAAAGGAAAAAATAGACAACACATTACCATTAGACACCTCTTAGATGCAAACTAACCCAATATATAATAGTATAGCTTCCTTGGATAACATATCCACCAAGGCATTATTTTCCCTCAAAGTATGAAGAATTTTCACATCATCATACTTCTCCTATAACTAGCAGATTTTCCTTTGCCATGATTCTAAATGAAGGACCCTTAAGTTAGCTATTCCATTGAACAAATCCACAAGGACTTTTGAATCCCCATACAATTTGAATACTTTTACCTGCTTCCATAGGGAGACCCTCATGGAACACTACATATCAAGGAGTTCAAATGTGAGATTTGTGTATTAGCCAATACCTAGTTTACATTTAATCATCAGATTTCAAGAGAAGAAAATGACTATACTTGCAAAAAAACATCCATCTAATTGGCTCCATCAAATAATATCCATACTATACTAGTCAGCAGCTCCACATCTCTGATAAGCGTGGTCTCCTTCCCTTTTAGTGATTTCACTTGGTCAAGATAAGAAGATATTGCATTGTGTATTATGACTTCAGAGAAAACCACAAAGTCTTCAAATAGATAGAGGTTTCATCCTAGCTAAATTCCTCACAATACAAAGATCAAAAGGAATTTAAAGGAAGAGGAAATAAACATTTCATTCCAATTCTAGAGACACTCTTCAATTGAGCTTCGATTCCCCCAGGCATCAAGGTTAAAACAAGAGAAAACCGCCTTCCAAACAGAAATTATGAAAGGAAAATGAATAAATAAATCTGATATAGACTCCTCATTCATCCATCGTAAAACACAAATCCACGATCTACCCATCCTTGCTTAAGAAGATTGCCCCAAGTGAATATTTTTCTTTCCAACAACAACCAAAGGAAATACCTACATTTAAGAGGGTCTTGTCCCTTCCAAACTAATATATGCCACGATTTTGAAGATGTAAGAGGGTTGTCTTCAATGAGTGCATCATATCCAAATCTAATTGTTCTAATTCCACTTAGTTTATTCTTAGACCACCTGATAATGTCTTCCTCCTCCTCATTAATTACAATACTATCTTTACCCAAATTCAATACAAAAGGGCTCCATTCACTTTCATAAACATGAGAAAGGCCTAAATACTGAGTTGGAAGCTACTGTTGACTATCTAAAGTTGCATCTACCCACCTAGCAACATCTGCAATAAAAATACAACCCAAATGATTTTAAAAACCCACCATCCTATTAGAGAGTTTATGGTGACCGTTGCATTCTATTAGAGAGTTTATGGTGATCATTGCATTCTATCCATGGGTCAAGACCAAGAATAAATTTAGCCCCGTTTTCAATCTTCCACAAGAGCCATTTTGTTGGGCATTGGATAATTCAGTGCTCCAACATGTTTCATGACATGTGTTTAACCACCTTTAGGGGATCCATTAACTATGGTGATGAATCCATTTACTAATGTTTCACAACATGTGCTTAACCACCTTTCGAGGATCCATTAACTATGGTGATGCATCCATTTACTAACATCTATGAATTTTTGGGGTAACAGACTACTACAAATGATATCAAAGTCAAATTTCTCGAGTTTAAAACACCCTCGGATCGTGCTAGGGGGATATTGTTGGCATTGGATAATCCAACACTCCACCTTTTGGGGATCCATTAACCTTGGCGATTCCTTCATTTACTAACATATGTGGGTTTTAATGTAATGGCAATTGTGATTCCAATACATTTCTCCAAAACTTACATGCCACTATATCTAAACAGAGACTAAGGATGTCCTCAAAAAAATTACAAAATAACAAGGGAGTAAAAAAAACTAACTACAACTTTCAAATATAAAACATATAAACCTAAAAACAACATCATTTTTTTTTTTACATTTGTATATAAAAAATTCCTTCAAAATGTTTTTCGTTCCTATATATGTATGTATCATTCCTTCAAAATGTTTTTCGTTCCTATATATGTGTGTATCTTCCTGATCAAAAGTGGTGAGAGATTCTTCTCCTTAGTTTTGATATCTGGAGCATGAACTATGAAAAAAAACTCTTTAACTGTAAGCCTTCCTTTGCATGCATCTGGACAATACATGAAACTCCTCCTAAGTATAATTTCTACCATAATCAAGGAACATAATCAAGCAACTTGAAATCATCTATGCATTTGTGTGGTGTTTAGATCGCTTCTTCGTATTCATGATTCATTGGTGAGAGTTGAACAGTACACAGACCATGATCTAGACTATCTCACGGGTCTCCCACATGACTAAAATCACTGGTGAAAATCAATGCAATCAAAGCTTGATCCTTTCCCATTTTGTCCATAGGTTTAAATACGTCGATGCGAAGCGAAAGAAAATCCATTGTCTACTTAGGAAAGAATATAGTTGACAGGAAAAGAGTCAAGTCGTGTGGAAAAAACTAGAGAATGGAGCCAGTAAATTGATAACGAACTACTATTGTTGTGTCTGTGTGAGAGGGATCTTCTTTTACATGGTTTGATAAGGGCCACAAAAGATTCATCAATTGAAGAATGACTACATGAAATATGGCATCATTATTTAGGTCATTGTATATAAATGACAGCAGCCAATTTTCCCGCGTGGTCGCTGGGGTTTCCTCCGACGAAGAATGAAAATTGTAGAGATACAAACTGATGACTTTGCTACACACACTCTTACACAAACCCATACATGAACCTTCAAACAAGTCTAATGCAAAATATGCTCTTTATGGGCCTCCTGCCTATATGAACAAACTGCACTCCAGGACTCTAAGTGAACCTCAGATGAACTTCGCAATAGTCATAAGATTTATAACTCAGAAATTACACAGATACCAGACATGCATTAATCAACAATAAACTTCTTCTTTATTGAATTCAAAATAGTTGGTTAAATAAAGTCTCATAGTTTTCTAAAGATAGACTACTTAGGAATTTATGAGATATTCTAACTCAAACTGAGCGTAGAAACTGAAGGCTACCTGGCCTTTAGCAGACTCTGTCTTTGATTCAGAGATATTTAAAAAAAACAAGACACAACTGTAAAAGTCTGGCCACTTTAGGTTCTCACCAGGATTGTTCGTCCTGATGCGCAGGCTTCTCAGACTTATGGAAATCTATAAGAACGTTTCTGTGTTGTAATAAAATCGCTTAAGAAGTGTAGATGTAGAGCAGGGAGAAATTCTCGACTTCAAGACTCCAAGATTTAATGCCTCTAATGCTTTCTCCTCTCCTTATTTATAGTAATCGAGAGGAGACCAAAATAATCTTCAGAAGACAGTTCATAATCTTTTCGTAGGATTGAATGAGATGTGAGTCAAATCTCACTAAAAGTCGGAGAAGTGCTCTGAGTCTCATCACAATCTTCCAGATCTAACCTAGTGTATCAAATGATTACAATATGGAGATATTTTCGGAATCCCACGAAACCGGTCAGAGTCATAGTTATGTGAGTAGACATTACATTAGACAATGGATACCTTTATCATGTAAGGTACACAAGGAACCAATAATGAGTACAATTATGAAGCCCCCAATAGGGTGGAGCCACAAAATCTTATTTTGTGATATAGATTATTGTCCCATGCCTTTGTAAAAATCCTACGGACTATCATGGGCTTTCCAAAAATAATTTGATGTTTAACTTTAGTCATGATAGCCCACTGGTGGTGTTTGGACATAAAATCTAGGAAGATCTCATTGTCAGAGTATTTACTGAGATCCGAGAGAACTATACAAGGTAAATGGAAGCATTCTTGGCCTTCGCATTTTTTACATTCCAACTGACGAGTAGATTCGCAATAGAGTGGGTCCATGGTAAAGTTGTTGAGTCCAAACATTCCCCACCATTCAGTGAGCCATTGTGGTCGGTGATGAAGCTTAGTGGGGAATATCGACCCAAATTTCATCAGTGTGTAGTATGTACAACTTGGTTTATCTCTACAAAGGGATTCCACCATAAATTTCTATATGCAGAAAGATTGTAGATAGTACTAGGAATAACCAAGGTTGGGTCATGATGTGGCCATAACAATTTTAGTCCAAAAGATGGATCTCTTGCTCGATTGATCACAAAATATTTGTGATAAATATTGAATCGATTATTTTCTTCCTTCCAAACTTCAATTAAATCTTTAAAATGAAGTTTTAATGCCTCTTATGCTTCTTCTACTAATTTGCTGGAGTAGCTATATACCATTTGAGGAATCCATTGTTTTGATTTTGGATATATTTTTCTTTCTCGAAGAAGATGTTGGAGATATCCATGTGATTGGAGGTTTCCATTTAACACTTGTGTGTTTCAAAGTTGCCAAGTTGTTCTCCAACTGTATGTATAATCTTTCCATCGTGTAGAATCTGGGATTTGTCTATATATTTCCTGGTTGTGCTGGACATCCCATTCGGTGGCAATGAGCATGAGCTGTTTCGGCCCTTCGAGAATTTCTCTGCTAAGAAAATTTGGAATGCAATTTTTGACACCCTTAATGTGTTCGATATCAAAATCGAAATTGGAGAATAGGGCCTACCATCTTGCGAACTTGGTTTCTCCTAGTTTCTTAATATCCTTTGTTAGGATCCTTTCCATGGCAGAGCCATATTTTCTTAAAAGATATTTTTAATTTATTAGATGGATATCAAATTTGTCAATGCAGTTCCAGGCTACTTTGACTTCTTTCTCAATTGTGGAGTAATTTTGTTCTACAGGGTTCCAACCTCGTGAAGAAAATTGTATAATTTTCTCATTACCATCCTTGTCTTGTTTAAGAATTCCTCCCCAACCAAGCTCACTAGCATCAGATTCAACAATTTTAAACAAATTTTCATTAGATACATATAAAATGGGTACGACTCAAAATTTTTCTTTTATTTTCTTGACTGCAGTTGTATGAACTTCAATCCATGGACTGAGATTCTTTTTCAAGTGTTGATTCAAGATTTTTTTTTCTTAGGCGCAATTTCTATAGAAGTTGTAGACATAATTCGTGCAGCCTAAAAATCGCTGCAACTACATTTATCTTTGATTTCATCAGGAAATGTGTCATGAAATGCAACAACATGTTTTGCAGGGTGATCTGTCCATTTTAAAAAATATGACCCAAGAACTTGATTTTTGTATGGAAGATCTCTACTTTCTTCTTAATTACAACCAATCCACTATTTTTAAAAATTGTTTAAATATGTACAAGTTCTTAAATTGTTCATCGATAAATTTAGAAAATACTAATATATCATCTATATATACAATAAGCCAGTCAAAATATGGCTTAAAAACCTGGTCCATCACCTTTTGGAATTTTGAGGGAGCATGCTTAAGCCAAAAAGGCATAGCATTCCATTCATAATGTCCTAATGGCACACTGAAATGAGTTTTGAACCGATCTTCTTCTTTTATAGATACCTACCAAAATCCAAATTTCATATCAAAATTGGAGAATTTCTTGGCACTTGCAATTCAAGTGACTAGATTTCCTTTGTGTCGGATCGAGTAGGTATCATCATCCAAGACACTATTGAGTGGTTTATAATTGAATACCAGGCGAGATACTCCTCTGATATGTTCATAATGTTTATTGACATAGAATCCATAGTAGTTCCAGGGGCTGCTGGATTCGCGGATAAATTTTTTGTCTAACAAATGTTTGATCTCCTTCTGATAAAGTTGTTGGTAGGCTTCATTCATAGGAATTACTCGTATTTTGCATGGCCTATTGGTATATTTTTTTTATATTGTAGATCAACAAATTATTGCTTTATGTTCCAAAAGGCATTGGGCTCTTCTGTACAACATTCATCTTCTAGAAGTTTTATGAGTTCTACATTTCTTTTCTGCACACTAGATTGTTTGAGTTGGTCATGAATCTGGAGGCAAGATTTTAAATCCTTCAATTCTACTGGTCTTTCTTGGGATTTATGTAATTATTTCATTGCTTGAATCATAGTGGAAATCCAAGGCGTTGACACAAATGGGAGTGTAATGGTACGCAGGGAACCATTATTGTTTGGTACAAAGATGAAGTATCTTGATCTACCATCTTCAAGTCTTGCAGAGCAATGTGATTCTATGATTGCCAAAAAGGGATTTCCTAAGATGCAGTCAATAGGAATGTTGCCTACTGCAAATTTTGCATTTATGCAATATGTATCAAATAATATTTGTGACCTTAGGGACTTCATATTGAAAATTAAACCCTTGTGTCTGTAATCCAATTACCTCAAGTATTGTCTTGGAACAATACTTAGCAGGGACAAATTTTTTATTCAGAACATTGATGTCTACCCCATTATCTAATAAGGTCTTTAAATGAAAGACTTCATCGTGGACTCTAATCTGGAGCATAACATGAAATTGTTGATGGTGTACAACCATAATCTTCATATTGCCCAAACCTCTCAAATCTGTAGGCTAGGTCTCATAGATTTCTATATTTGGATTTGGTTTAGAAAAGAAATGGATTGTTTCCTCTTCAAGAGTCTTTATTTTTTCTAATTTTGAGACCTCAGTTTTGAGCTCAGATATTTATTTTTCCAGACTTTGGATCTCATGGATAATTTATGGGAGAGTAAGTGTTCTTTTTTTATCTTCCTGGTGGATTCTTTGAAAGGATTTAATATTTTTCTCAAAGGAAGCATCGACAAAAAAGGCTTTTGAATTTTTACTTGAGGAATTGGATGCAGACCCTTGGTTTTTGAGCATTGTTTGTAGGAATTTTTCCATTATATTTTCTTTCATCTCTCCTTTGGGAAACATCTTTATTCCTGCTAAGACTTTGGCTTCTTCATCATCGTTGAGATGAGCCATACAGAGTTTGATTTTTTATGATGGCTTTGGTGGTGATTATTCTTTGTCAGAACTTTCCTCAGTATCAATATCTGTGAGGGTGCAATGGCAATCATCAAAATATGTGCAATTACACTCTTAAACAAAGAACATGTTATCTTGATAAGATAATTCAGAGTCAGAATTACTAAAAGTGGAGGTTTCAGTAGACTCACAACAATCTTGTCCTAATATGTGTATTTCTTCTTTAATATGAAAATTAGGACAGTGGTCTGTCTTGTGTAGTTTGGATCCACATTTGAAGCATTGAAGATGTAATAATGTCTTCTTTTCCCCTTTCTTTCCTTTTTCTTGTTGAAATTTGTGTACTTTTTCTCGGGATCTTTTCCCTTTTTGCAATTTGGATTCTTCTCCAACATGACATCTATTTGAAGTATAACCTTGTTGGCCACAAAGCCAACAAGTAATCTTGTTCCATGCTTCATGTTTATGTGTCCTAAGATGAATGTCTTAAGGACTGTAATAATGAGTTCAGGGAACTCTTTTGTAATATCCTTTCCCTATGTTTTTTCTATGATTGTTGTTCTAACCTGAATATTGTCTAGGCTGATGAGAATGATTGATCCTTTATTTAGAATTTTTCTTTATGGCCTTCTTTGTCATTTTTCTATGTACAATAGGATCATCTAGATTTAAGCCATATTTGTTGCAAATTGATTTGTTGTCAAGAATCTTAGACAATTTTCAGATAGACTTATTCAATTTTAAATTTTTACATAGGCCAACTAAGGCCTTGGTTATAATACAATAGATATCACCCCATGTATAGGATGTATATGGTTGCGAGAAAGATTCTTGAATTCTTAAGTAATAAAAAGATTTGGAAGGCAGAGTAACAAGGTATACCTATTTCCATAAGAGATTCATGTTGTCCTTGACTTCGTAAATCCACTCGACCCAATCTCTATAGAAATATTCATACTAAGACATTTTTCTGCATTTTAGATTCATAAGAATATGGGAGTGTTTATATGATATCTCAACTTCAGAACCAAACTAATGTTCAAGAATCATTGATGTGAGAGCACCAAACATGTTGCTCTGAGCACTTCCATCTTCATGAAATATAGTATCTCCTACCTCATATTTCACAAATTCTTTAGCCATTTTTTCTAAAGTTCGGAGAAGGCTCCACTTCCCACCACCATTGAAGAGTGTTGGTAAAACATTGGATTAATGTTTTACAGGCTTCTATTTTAGTTTTCCCTTGATGCACATTAGTTTTTTTTTCCAGTAAACCTCTCGTCAATCATCTGTTTGATTTGTCCAGAACTGAGATTGTCAACATTCCATTCTTTGTGGGAGTAGGGTTGGAATGTCTAAAATTCATGCATGCTTCCTTTTCCACTAAGATCAGGGACAGGATATCTGGTAAACTAGCTTGGAAGAGGTTCGTACTATGGTAAAAGATGAGATCTAGGGGATGCTTCAGGTTTGTTAGGAGTTTCTTTAGGAAACAAATGAGGAAATCTATCAACAGATTTTGTCTGTATAGAGATAAGATGTCAGAAAAGCAAAGATGAGGGAATATCTTTGTCTGTGGAAGAAACGAATAATCTTTCAAATTTGGAAATCAACTCTTTAATTTTTTCTTGTGTCTGATGTAGACCTAGACTGGCTCCTTTTTCAATATGATCATACTACCCTCTGAGTTGACTAGTCAAATATGTTGTGGCTCTAGTGCTTTCTCGGACAAAACCTTCAAGAGTGGAAACAGAAAATTGAAATTCCTTCAAATTTTTATTCACAGTGTTCATAGAGACTTGTAGAGACTCAGTTTTCTCTTTCTGTGAAAAATGTGTTGAGGCATGTACAGAGAGACCTTTGAGGGCAGTATTTGTCCAATTTAACTTCTCACTAGCTTTTTGGATTCTGCCATTTGTACCTGAAACAAAGTCTTATTTTAGGACTAAAGGGGTGGCTTTGGCAATATTTTCTTTTTCTCCCAACACAATGCTTTTATATGGTGGAAAGACTGATTGGGACTTAATCTTTGAACCATCTGGAGTTGTCCATTGGTGCTTTATGGAGCTTTCTCCGGAAAGCATTTGTGTTTCTGTATTGGTCTGCTTTTTCTTCCATTCATAGAAAGAAATCCAAGAGTTTGTAAGATTCGTGTATTCTTTCCATGCTAATGAAATATTCTATTTTTCTTCCATGGATGTTGTTAAATTGAAGTAATTGGAATTTGGATGTGAAAATAGATGCCAATTTAGCATGCTTTTAATCTAGGTTGCATTAATCTTGTATTTTGTACATCCTTCTATGAGAGAAAAGAATTTGTGAATTTCAGGTTTGGATGGCTTTTTGGAGTCATCTCGGAGGAGATTTTTAAATTGGCCAACTGTTTAATATAGTCATTACTACTGAAATGATTTTGCTTAATTCATTATGGACCACAGAAGCATGAATACAAAAAAAAGAAGGGATAAGTGAATCCATCTATTCAAGATAACCAAGTCCATAATTCCAATGAGCCTTGGAAATTCCAATGACTTCAATTTAACAACATCCATGGAAGAAAAACAAAATCTTTCATTGGCATGAAAAGAATACATGAAACTTACAAACTCTTGGATTTCTTTCTATGAATGGAAGAAACAACATAGCAGTATAGAAATACAAATTTTTTCTGGAGAAAGATCCACAAAGCACTAATGGGCAGCTCCAGATCGTTCAAATATTGAATCCCCATTGGTCTTTCCACCATATAAAAGCATTGTGTTGGGATGAAAAGAAAATATTTCCAAAGTCACCCCTTTAGTCCTAAAATATGACTTTGTTTCAGGCACAAATGACAGAATCCAAAAAGTCAGTGAGCTGTTAAATTGGACGCCCTCAAAGGCCTCTATGTAGATGCTTGAACTCATTTTGCACAGAAAGAGAAAATTGGGTCTCTACAAGTCTATGTGAATACTGTGAATAAAAATTTGAATGAATTTCAATTTTTTGTTTCCACTCTTGAAGGTTTTGTTCGAGAAAGCACTAGAGCCACAACATCTTTGTCTAATCAACTCAGAGGGAAGTATGATGATATTGAAAACGGAGTCAATCTAGGTCTACATTGGACACAAGACAAAATTAAACATTTGAATTCCAAATTTTAAAGATTATCGATTTCTTCCACATACAAAGATATTCCCTCATCTATGCTTTTATGACATCCTATCTCTATACAGAAAAAATATATTGATAGATTTCCTCATTTGTTTCCTAAAGAAACTCTTGACAAACCTGAAGCATCCCCTGGATCTCATCTTTTACTAGATTACGAACCTCTACCAAGCTAGTTTACCAAATATCCTGCCCCTGATCTTAGTGGCAAAGGACGCATGCCTCAATTTTAGAAATTCCAACATTACTCCCACAGAGAATGGAATGTTGACAATCTCAGTTCTGGCCAAATCAGACAGATGATTGACCATATGTTTACTGAATACAAACTAATGTGCATGAAGGGAAAAACTAAAATAGAAGCCTATAAAACATTGATCCACTATTTCACTGTCACTCTTCAGCAGTGGTGGTTGAGTCTTCTCCCAGAACTTTAGAAAAAATAGTTGAAGAATTTGTGAAAGATGAGGCAAGAGACATCGTATATCATGAATATGGAAGTGCTTAGAGCAACATGATTGATGCGCTCACATCAATGTTTCTTGAACATTGATGTGGTTCTGAAATTGAGATATGAGAGAAACATTCCTAGATTCTTATGAATCTAAAATGCAAAAAAAAACTCTCAATATGAAGATTTCCATAGAGATTGGGTGCATTGTATTTACAAAGTCAAGCACAGTAAGAATCTCTTAGGGAAATAGGTATACCTTGCTATTGTTCCTTCCAAATTTGTTGATTACTTAGGAATTCAAGAAGCTTTCCCGCAACTATATGAATCTATTGACATCGTTTGGTGTGGGAGTCCTATCTATTGACGGTGATGGACCCGCCAAAATGTTTGATGATTACACCCCGGCCTCCACCTCCATCCTGCAAAATTCCAAGTACATCACCTGCGACTTTGAATTTAATTCCATGCCTCGAGCTTCCCTTTAAACGGCGCAATGACAAGGCAAGAGCTAACGGGCATACTATAGGGCATTAAATGCCCGGCTACATGCACCCCCGTTAGCTCTTTAACACGCGCGCATGGTGATAGACAAATAAAAAATACCGCCCACGTGTTAAAGAGCTAACAGACGCATGTAGCTAGGCATTTAATGCCCTATAATATGCCTATTAGCTCTTGCCCAACCATAATCACTATGTCAGAGATAAGACCGTATTGGTTCCGGTTGTAAAAGTTTTCCGACAACAATTCCGATAACGGATGATGCCAACATCGGTCTATATAAACGGAGAACTAGAGGTGGGACCAACCGGGACCAACCAGCCACGTAAGTAGATTGTGAGAATCTGCAATCGGGTTTAAGGGTGGCCGAACTTCTGTCACCAAAGACAAAGTTTCGTAGCCGGGCCACATGCCTAAATTTGTCTCTTCTCAATAAAGTTTCTTTGGCATATGTTGAATGCTGCAAATAATTCAATACGAAAGGTACCGTATTCAATTTGAAAGCTACGGTGGCCTGAACATAGCGTCAATAGACCGTGGAAGCGACATGAAGTGCTGAACTTTCAATTTTCAGAGTTAAATTCATTTTTTTAATTTCCTACCAACGTTTTCACTGACCATGGAAAACATAAATGCATTGAACTACTTACTTTCAGGCTTTCATAACCACTCAAAATAGAGTTATTAAAGGAGCGCTCGAATTTGACGTAATTTCATTTTGAAAACGTACAAGTAGATAAAATACAAATGCATTGACATCGTGCCAAATGGAGCACTAGATTAAGAGAGGTAGCAATGATGCTCACTAATATGAATTTCATATCATGCTGTATGAAATTACTATTTTTTTGTGTTTATGGACATGGATTAATTGTCGCCGGTGGATTATTATTTCTTGAGATGTTATTGTTCATTAACATTTACGCCTCAGCTTTAATTTTAAATAAGTGGTATTTAGTTTACCTCGGGAATTAGATATACAAATAGATTTCAGTGGACAAACACAGCTTTAATTTTAAATAAGTGGTATTTAATTTAGCTGAAGAGTTAAATATACAAATAAATTTCATTAGACAAACAAAAAATATTAGATATTAGATAACCTAACACTTCTCATATATTTAGACTATCTAAATATAGTACCGAAAACAATTTTTTAACATTACATAAAACAGCACTCCCTTTAGCGACATGGACTAACAGGATATCGTGAGTAATCACATATCGTGTAGGCTAACTTCCGCAGCCAAACACAAGGGTTGGCAGCCGAATTGAAAACGTGCTTTGAGACTTGTAGACCTCTTTTTCCACGCAACTCAGTTTTCCAAACTACATCTTGACTCTAACTATAATAACCTTACCTACGGGCCACACAACAAGTTCCACTTTCCTCGACACTAGCTTTACATCACATCTGGAATTTGCCTAACTGTACGTCTCCCCTGGTACATTCATGTATCATCTTTACATCTCCCCAGGTAAATTCACGTATCTTCAAAGAGGAATCCTCTCTAGATGCTTAAGTTTGTCCTTTTGTCTATCCTCTCTAGATGCTTAAGTTTGTCCTTTTGTCTTTTGAAATATTTTCAATTTTAAGCTGCCACCTTGTCAGCGCCCGTGACAAATCATGGCGGCTGCAGTTCATGAACACTAACTCTCGATGTATTTATCTCTTTACCACGTAACAGTATTTTAATCTTATTGCTCAACCAAACTTGATTTTCTGAAGAGAACATCTACGCTGCTGCCTCAAATCATCGGCTTAAATTAAGATTGATGGGTTCCTCTATCGTAGTCAATATAACT
>APFE031394057.1:0-14248 GCA_000404065.3 Pinus taeda | reverse complement strand
TTCATCTATGACCATTTCCATGAGAGGTAGTCATAATTGACTAATTTCTCATGATTTTTGAATAATCCACTTAGCACTCATTGCATTAGGTGATGCTCACAGGGGTGAAGAAGTGAGATTGAAACTAGTGAAATGAATCACATAGCATCAATCATCACTTCTAGGGCTTACACCCAGTAACCAAGACTTCCCTGGAGCTCACCCATCCCAGATCACCTATGGCTCAAACACGCTTAACTATGGATTTTTCCCCACAATCAAGCCCACTTAGCTTGCTACCCCATTTGCAAAATCTTGGCAAGTATTGTGCCTCATGAACCATTCAAGTAGAGCTCCCTTCACTCTTTTCTATTTAAGTATTAAGGGGTTTTCACAGTGCATTATATTATATATCATTTTTAGGTTTTCAACTGCAATAATTAAGGAATTCATATATGACCATTTCGATGAGAGGTATTCGTAACTAACTAATTTCTAACGATTTTTGAATAGTTCACTTAGCACTCATTGCATCAGGTGATACTCACAAGGGTGAAGAAGTGTGATTGAAACTAGTGAAATGAATCACATAACTTAGCATCAATTCACTTCTAGGGCTTCCACCCACTAACTAGGACTTCTCGGTAGCTCACCCATCTGAGATCACCTCTGGCTCAAGCGTGATTAACTGTGAATTGTTCCCCACAATCAAGCCCACTTAGCATGCTACCCCATTTACAAAACCTTAGCAAGTATTGTGCCTCATGAACCATTTAAGTAGAGCCCCCTTCACTCTTTTATATTTAAGCATTGAGGGGTTTTCACAGTGCATTATATTAGATATCAGTTTTTTGGATTCAGCTACGTTAAGTAAGTCATTCATCTATGACCATTTGCATGAGAGGTAGTCATAACTGATTAATTTCACGTGATTTTTTAAGAGTCCACTATGCCTCATGAACCATTCAAGTAGAGCTCCCTTCACTCTTTTTTATTTAAGTATTGAGGGGTTTTCATAGTGCATTATATCAGATATCATTTTTTTGGATTTATCTACATTAAGTAAGTCATTCATATATGACCATTTCCATGAGAGGTAGTTGTAACTCCCTAATTTCTAGTGATTTTTGAATAGTCCACTTAACACTCATTGCATCAAATGATGATCACAGGGGCGAAGAAGTGGGACTGAAATTAGTTAAATGAATCACATAGTGTTAATCATCACTTCCGAGGCTTGCACCCGGTAACCAGGACTTCCCTGGAGCTCACCCATTCTAGATCGCCTCTGGCTCAAGCGCGCTTAACTATGGACTTTTTCCCCACAATAAAGCCCACTTAGCTTGCTATCCTATTTGCAAAACCTTAGAAAGTATTGTGCCTCATGAACCATTCATGTATAGATGCCTTCACTCTGTTTCATTTAGGTATTGAGGGTTTTTCCTAGTGCATTATATTAGATACCATTTTTTGGGATTCAACTACGTTATGTAAGTCATTCATCTATGACCATTTCCGTGAGAGGTAGTTGTAACTCACTAATTTCTCATGATTTTTTAATAGTCCACTTAACACTCATTGCATCAGGTGATGCTCAGAGGGGTGAAGAAGTGGGATTGAAACTAGTGAAATGAATCACATAGCATCAATCGTCACTTTCGAGGCTTATACCCGATAACCAGGACTTCCCGAGAGATCACCCATCCTAGATTGCCTTTGGCTCAAGCGCGCTTAGTTGTGGAGTTTTCCCCACGATCAAGCCCACTTACCTTGCTACCCCAGTTGCAAAACCTTAGCAAGTATTGTGCCTCATGAACCATTCAAGTAGAGCTCCCTTCACTCTTTTGTATTTAAGTATTGAGGGGTTTTCACAGTGCATTATATTAGATAATTCAACTGCATTAAGTAAGTCATTCATCTATGAAAATTTCCATGAGAGGTAGTCGTAATTAACTAATTTCTCATGATTTTTGAATATGTAGTTGAATCCCAAAAAATTATATCTAATATAATGCACTTCGAAAACCCCTCAATACTTAAATACAAAAGAGTAAAGGGAGGTCTACTTTAATGGTTCATGAGGCACAATACTTGCTAATGTTTTGCAAGTGGGGTAGCAAGCTAAGTGGGCTTGATTGTGGGGAAAACTCCACAGTTAAGTCTGCTTGAGCTAGAGGCAATCTAAGATGGGTGACTTGCCCGGAAGTCCTGATTACCAGGTGCAAGCCCCAGAAGTGATGATTGACGTTATGTGATGCATTTCACTAGTTTCAATCCCACTTCTTCACCCCTGTGAACATCACCTGATGAAATGAGTGCTAAGTGGACTAGTCAAAAATCATGAGAAATTAGTGAGTTACGCTACCTCTCATGGAAATGGTCGTAGATGAATGACTCACTTAATGTAGTTGAATTATCTAATATAATGCACTGCGAAAACCCCTCAATACTTAGATACAAAAGAGTGAAGGGACCTCTACTTGAATGGTTCATGAGGCATAATACTTGCTAAGGTTTTGCAAATGGGGAAGCAAGCTAAGTGGGTTTGATTTTGTGGAAAAATCCACAGTTAAGCGTGCTTGAGCCATAGGCGACTTGTGATGGGTGACCTCCCGAGAAGTCCAGGTTACCGAGTGCAGAACTTGGAAGTGATGATTGATGCTATGTGATTCCTTTCACTAGTTTCAATCCCACTTCTTAACCCCTGCGAGAATCACCTGATGCAATGAGTGCTAAGTGGATTATTAAAAAATCATGAGAAATTAGTGAGTTACGATTACCTCTCATGGAAATGTTCATAGATGAATGACTTACTTAATGCAATTGAATCCCAAAAAAATGATATCTAATATAATGCATTGCCAAAACTGCTTAATATTTAAATTATTATTATTATTATTACAAAAAAAGTACATATCTTACAAAAAAAATTATTATTTTTTGTGTTTGAATAAAAATTAAGTCTTGTCCATTAAGATGTAACAAAATGTAAGCATTAGTAATTTCATTTCAAGAATTAAAGACATTAAAGACATGCTAGGAGATATAGGAGAGGAGGTCTTTTTTACTATTTTAGTTACCATAAACTCAAATGGAATTATAGATTATTGCGAAATTTTCATTATAGGTCTTGTAGTAAGGGAGAAAACTCCCAGTTTTGATGATTTGGCAACTATACTCATGTGAAAGGAAGAAAGATGAAATAACCTTAGACCTCAAAGTTATAATTTCGCACTGATGGTGAAAGGGAAACACCATTCCAAAGGAAAGCCATGGGAAGGAAGTAAGGGGGGGAAACCACCACATGCAGAACCATAACAAGATATGGTACCCCCAAAGGTTGATGTCAGAATTAAATTCCATTACTATGGTAAGCATAGGCACTATTCTAAATATTGTTTCAAAAGAAGGTATCACAAACCAGACATAGAAACAAAAGGCTCATTGGTCATTTTTTGATAGAGGAGAAGCAATGAATCATGACTTCAAAAACCTTAGATTGTTTATTTCAAATGTTGCTTTATCTACCGACAATGATGATTCAAATGCATGATTTATGGATCCTTGAGCCTCCATCCATATGTCTTATAATAATCATTGGTTTGAAAATTTTAATAAAACTAAAATAGTGTAAATATATCTATCTCTTGGGGATGATCATTTACACCAAATTAAATAGCATGGTGATTTTTTGTAACAATACAAAATGGTTGTATTAAAAATCTTCACAATGTGATGTATGTGCCTAGCATTATGAATAACCTAATCTCAGTGTCCACTATAATAGATTAAGCTATGAAGCTAGAATTTGTAAAGTCGCTTTGTGTTGTAAAAGATATGCAAGATCACTTCAAGGTCATTTCCACTTGTGTAGGAATTGAAGGATTATATAAGGTTGATGTAACAAGTAAAAGTGATCAAGTGTTGGTATCTATAACTATGACAATATAAGCTCTGTGGAACCAAACATATCACCAACTTAATTATCATGATTTGTTGCAAGCTCAAAAAGGAACAATGGTGGCGGGACACCCATAATTTAATAATGAATACTCTGCATGTGAAGGTTGTGCCTTAGGGAAGATGCATTAGAGGAAATTTCATCCTAAAAGTGCCAATCAAATTTCCCTGTAATTTCAATATCATAATATGTAAATCAATCAAGATTCTTTAAATTTAAAAGAGGTACATGTAAATATTTTGGGGGGAAAAGAAGAAAACTACTTTTATTAATTGCATTTTTGGCTTATCTCCTTGTAGGTTTACTCAATTTTTAAGTGTATCCAATCATTGGATGTAGAATTAAATTCCACATCCAACGAGTACCCATCATTCATACTTCTGAAAAAACCCACATTAATATATATTCATTTTTATAAATGTATTAATGTGGGTTTTCTCAAAGGTATGCATATTGGGTCCTTGTTGGATGTGGAATTTAAGTCTACATCTAAAGAATGTCTACACTTCAAATTTGATTAAACGTATATGGAGATAAGCCAAAAATAGAATAAAAAAAATAGTTTTTTCTTTTGACTCCAAAATTCATAACTCTTATTTTATTATTTTAACTATTGTTTTACTATTTTTCTTTAGGAGACCACTTTTAGGCTGAAATTTCCTCTAGCGCATAAACAAGAGCTCCCTTCTCATATAGACAAAATAAAAAAGGATATTCTTGAACTTTTGCATACTAATGTGTATTCTCCTATCCAAAAATGATGATTAGGTGGAACATATTAGTTTTGATCTTTATTTATGACATCACAAAATAAAGTTGTGTTTATTTCATAAGAACGAAAAGTGATGTATTTGAATATTCTAAAGAGTTTAAAAACTTGATTAAGAAGAAAATCAGTAAACACATCAAGATCCTTTCATCAAATAAAGGGGGAGAATATACATTAGGTGCATTCTTCAATTATTGTAGAGCCCGTAGAATTGTAAAACAGTACACGGTGCCACATACTCCATAGTGGAATGGAGTAGCTGAAAGAAACAACACATACTTAATGGAAGGTGCACAAAGCATGATCAAAGTTAAAATGAATTTTGGGTTGAAGATGTTAGCAATGTTGTTTATTTGAAAAATTGAAGTCCAACAATAATTTTATACCATGGGATTGTCCTCGAAGCTCTTTATGGTTATATATAACTCATATGTTGACATTTTATAATTAATAATAGTAATAATGTTAAAATAAAATTAATTTTTAATTAATTTTTATGATTTTAAAAATCTTCACAATGTGAGATGTATCATGAAGTGTTCTTATGCTTATCAACATTTACTAACCATTTAATTAGTATGAATGCACTAGTTTTATTTATTATTAATAAAAATAATATTAAATTTAAATTTAAAAATTATGAGATAAAAAGATAATTATTTTTATAATTCTACATTATCATGATCACATTTTATTATTTATATACCACAGACCATGTATTTCTCCATAAGAAATTATAGGTTAAAAGCCAAAGGGAGTAAAGAATGCACACCTCCATAAACTTTGGTAAGGAAATTTTTGAGTGAAGTTGTCCCTTGTCCCAAAAATAATAAGGTTTCATACACCGATTTAGTATATAATTTGATCATAACCTCAAAAATAGATTATTACTTTTATTACAAAAAGTTAACTTGCCTTACAAAAACAATTTCTTATTTTTACATTTATTTATAATATTAAAACATATATTATTTTTTTATAAATTATTATTCACACTATAATGATTAAGGGAGAATAATATTTGAAACTACTCTTAAATATTTATCAAAATTATATTTTATTATTATATATATATATTATATATATATTATATATATAGATATATATATATATATATATTATATATAGATATATATATATATAGATAGATATATATATATATATTAATATTATATTATATATATATATAATATATATAATATATTATATTATATATATATTTTAAAGATGGAGAGAAACTATGATTAAGGGACAATTTACTTTAGAGTACTTTAATTATAGGAGAGAGAAAGAGAGTAAAACTTATATATAGTTAGTTTAGTTTTCTTAAAATATAATTTCAATTTTTCATTGGTAGTAGCACAATTGGAAAAAAACATGTTGGCAAGCCTTTTTGTATGCAAGTGATCGAAAGTTCAATCCGACGGACATGTCTCACAAAGCTAAAATTAAAAAACAATTTCAAATGTTATAAATTTTGAATTAGTTTAATATATTATAATTTTAGTTAAAGTTTGATATTGAAAATAAACTTAATATTTTTTCTTAAATTTTAATATTTTATTATTTTTTATTAAATTCTTTAACATTAAAAAAATAAATAAAATGGAACTAAATTATAAGAATTCAAATATATTACCATTAATAAAAAGCATAAATGACTAAAATTTTACTACAAATATTTACAATCTTATATATTTTTTCACCAAGAAAATTCATAATTTCCATTAGAAGAAATAGTGAACATTACATGTTGTAGATGCATAAGTCATATCAAAATTTGGTTGTTAAAGCACTCAACAAACATCTCAGTGTTGCAACCAAAAAAGTGATTGACATAAACTGTGATATGTTTGTTTAGCATAAGTATAAACTTTTGGAAAAAAGTGTCTATATACAAAAATAAAAGTAGTTCTGACATAAACTATGATCACTGTCTACACATTTATGCACATAAAAAATACGGGATAAAAGTTATTCCTAATCAAAGTTTGTCAATTGTGAATTGATAAAGGGGCAATGATAATATTGGAAATGGTCATCCCCATTTTACTCAATGATCATCCATGTCCCATGGACCTATTGCGCGCTCGCCTTGAAAAGTTGATCGGAAAGAAATTTAATTTCTTGTAAATGCGATGAAAAGTGATAACATCAAATTGTGCTTTAATCATAAGAACCTCCTTCAGTAATGGCCTAAGTGTGTGCACGTGACATGTAGAATGTAAGTTGATCCAATCAATAACAATTCATGAATCACCAAAGACTTGTAGTTGTCGGTGTTATGTGCAATTTATGACTGCAAACAAAAGTATCATCCCTAGACCTAGTGGTTTGGTCTAGGACAACATAAAGAAAAGAATACAAAGTTCCCGTTAGAAAAATTGGAGAATGGAAAAATGCTTACCTAGGATCTATTGCAACCTATTCTCTCCTCTTGGCTTGTAAGCTCCTATTGTAGCTTTGATCGCTATAATTAGAACCTGCACACACAGTCAACACAAGCTAAAAATCTATGGCATCTATGTAGCATTGTACAATCACTTTATTCAATGGATCAACATAACATTGAAATATATTAATGAAAAAATAACATATCACATATAGGAAAATGGTATACTCTTTGTATTAATATGAAAATGAGAGAGTTTACAACCAAAAATGGAAGTTGATCTTGTAGAGACCTCCCCAAGATTACTTTTCCTTCCTTGTCACAAAGCACACCTCAATGTCACCCTAATGCATGAAGATGATCACTCTCTTTGGTTCAAAGTAGCAGCATTAGGGTATGATTAGTCTCCAAAAGCCAGCCTTGATGTTTTAGATGATTGTAAATTTATAGGAGAGTGTGGTAGTTTATGAATTCTTATCTATTTACCAATATAGGCTTGAGATCCACCCTTGATGGGATGATGAGCTGAAAGGATAAGAGGTGAAATATCCAAGGTAGGATCAACTAAGGATTCAAAGTTATTATCTAAGGTAAATGTTTGAAACAACTCCTGAAAGATTCTGTAAGAGGAAGCTTCAGGATTCTTTTTGTTTTTCCCAAATTTCTAGAATTAGTGCACCCCCAACAAGGGACAGCCTGCTTCTAATAAGCACTGGTGCATAAATAAGAAACATGCTTATGAAAGTAGGTCCCTAAAGGGTCACGGTATGTTGGGTCGTAAAAGCACTAAAATGAAGTAGTCATACCTAGAAATTCAAGGATTAGGTTGTAGGGATGATGACAAGGTGTTCATGGATGTTGATTGATCTGATTTGCAGGCCTATTAACCAGATGAGACAAAATGGCCTACAACAGATTTCATCTGAAAGTGCAAAGACATAAATGACAACTGATGAATGAAGTACTTTATCATGTGACAAGTTCAAATCAAGAACAATTAGTCGGATCATCATATTTTACAATGCATTTTCATCTTGATATTTTCTACTGAGGGAGACATACCCATGCTTAGCACATAAGCTAAAATTACATATACAATGATCAAGAATTCATGTCCACTAATGGAAGTGTGGATCCATGATTGGATGATTTTCTATATGATCATAGCCATCATACTTTATAATCTTGCATTAATCTTGAAAGTGAAACAGGGGTGAATGGAACTAGATTAGGGGTCTTCTATCTCATGCACTAGATCGTCTAATGTACAAGTCTAAACATGAGAATAAGTGGGTTGGACATGGATGACACCATCTGATTACCGACTAGTGATGGAATTCATTAACAGAAGCGAGAGAAACCATCGATCATGTTAATGTCTCTCAAGGTACTGCAGTACAATCCGTATGGTGTGAATGAATGAGTTGAAGTTGAACACCACAAAAAATATGTCTGTTGAAGGCAAAAGATGTAAAACTATCGCTGAGAGCGAGTAAACTTGCCATTGATATATGCAAGCCTCAAGGTACTGAAGGAAGAGTTTATATGTTAACTTCCTAGATGATGAGTTTATTTTGATAGGAAGTGACCTGTCGTAGGAGAGCCTTGATGTATCCCCCATCAATGAGTCTACAACTTTCTACAGTTGGGTGCCTGCATACTGGTATGAGTCTACAATGGTAAAAGATTGTAAACAGGTTTTTCTTTTATTAAAAGAAGATAGAGACAACAAAAGGAGGTGGTTTTTCTCCTGCATTGGGTTTCCACCTTAAATCTTTGTGTTCATGTGTGTTTCTTATGTATGATTTCTTATTCTGTTATTACTGGACATGGTTACTATTTAATGGTTAATTAAGTACTGATGCACTGATTAAATATCAACATATGATGAATTAACTGAATCATAAGTTCATTTGATATACGCTAGTTTCCTTACGAACAGTTGTGTGCACAAGTGAGTTCCCTTCACTGAAGTAGCATATATAAATTTGATTATGAAAAGGAAAAGTTATTGATTTGATAACATTGATTCAGCCCCCTCCCCCTCTTAGTATTATTCCCAACATTGATGAGTTGAATAAATGGAGTAACGTCTTTGAAGTAGACATGGTGAATCCAACAGATATGGTTGGTAATGATAAAGAGGAATTTACAAGTCTTTATGATGGATCTTTTCTTTATGAAGATGAATTGTAGGTTATCACTAAACATAAGTTGATTGATAAATTGTTTTTTTCTTTAGAAGACCAAGTGGTTGATAATATTCCCATAACAATAGAAAATCATATTGAGATCCATATTACAATAGCAGAGGCAGAAGAACATGAAGAGAAATTTGTAGCAGAAGTTAAGGGAACATGCAAGGTAACTTGAAGATGTTGAAATTGATTATGATGCCTAGATAAAACTTATTGAAGAATGGATTGAGAAACCTTTTGAGTTACATGCTTAATGGAGGAGGCTCTAGGAAACTAGAAAAATGATGAATCAATGATTGATTTAGATGGTATAGAAATGGAAAAAATGGTGCATGCATATGAATATGTTCATGGTATTCTGATGCATTGGATCCCAAAGGATATAAGATATTATTATGATCTGATGAGGCAATAAGAAAATGAATAGTGAATAGATGAATGTAAAGTGTAGAACCCACTTATGAATCTAATGAAGAATTTGTAAGTATTGAATACAAAACTATGTGTTGAGATCTTGATGGAGAATTGCAAATAGTGAGAAGAAGACCACATCCCAATTGTATCATGTTGTTAGAGAGAAACAAATTAAGGAAGAAGCATCATTATTATTTAACAACAAGAAAGGTTAATATGAAGATATTAAAATCAAATTTTAAGTCTAGTTAAGGCTTAGACGAGAAGGGATTATGTTTTTATAAAATACATTTCTCCATTAAGGGGGAAAATAATGGAGAAATCTAGTCAATTCTAGATTAATTCATTATTAGTCACTAGTTGTAGAGCAGTGAAATTGTGTTGTCTTATTTATGATTCAAATCATATTTATTAGGAAGTTGTTCAAACTCCCCAACAAACCTGTAATCCTATATGTGTATGACCTTTCTTGCTAATGAATATAATGTGTGTGGAGTGCAGGCACTCTCCAGGCTGAGCTGGTCTCAACTGAGAGGTGAACATTTCATTTCATATTGGTTCTTCCTTTGATATCAAGATTGCTCTTATCTTTATGATAATAATCATAAATTAATTCAAGCCCAAGTGAGACATCCTTACTTGTGGTGGTCATGTGAGTGAGGACTTTGGTCCCCGAGGTTTTGGGTTCAAGTCCTCCCTCGATGAACAATGTAAACATATGTAAATATTATATGAATCTACAAAAAAATCATAAGTGAATTCAAATTATTATTTTTAAAGGATTAATATTTCACATAAATCATGAGAAATATATATTCTAATTTATAACTACACTCTATAGAACACTTAAATATTAGTAAAACATAATTATGACAAATTTGCATTACATCTAGAGTAACGATAGGTAATGCTCATACGCTAACATGTTATGTCAATACGTTTGTCTATATTTGCAAAAGAAAAGATTGATAGTTTTTAAAGTTTTTTTAATTATAATTATTATGTGTATGATCGAAATTTAATATTAAAAAAAAATGTCAATTTAATGAAATTTATAATTAAATTTATCAAGTTACTTGCATTTTATAAATGAATATTTGTGATTATTCGTGTTGTTAAAAAGTGTTTAACCATGTAACTTGCTTTTATTTATAGTATTTAAATTTTTTCCAACCATATTATTATATATTATCTCTTTTACTTATAAAAATTCATCAATGATCTAACTTAAATAGCTCAACTAATTATTTAACATATATAACTCAACTAATAACTAGCACAACTACATTATTAAATGTTGTTGATATACACATATATGTGTATATCAAACCCTAAGATTAATAAACCCTGTTATTAATATAAAACCATAAAATTATAAAACACTAAGACTAATATTAATATAAAACCCTAAGGTTAAAGTTAAGTGCAAGGCCAATACCTTTCTAGGGAAGTATGTGCAAGTGGATTTGATTTATGAAAAGTGAATGTAACCTAATATACAATGAGAAAGATATGATGAATGAAGCTAGAATAAAATTGAAATGATTAAAAAAAAACTTGATTAATTTTCTATAGAATTGTAAACTAACTATAAGAAACATGGCAAATGTTGGCATTGTATTATTAGAATTGATGTCAACAAGGTCATGGTATTGTTCATCATATGCCTTCTATCAACTTGATGATGTTAGTAGTCCTCTTGATGTGTGATGCAGTATTGAGCTGGTTGCTTTTGTTGGTTGGCATTGATGTGAACTTGGTTGTGGCATGACTTAGTGGAGGTGATTTGGAGGTTGATTATAGATGGCTTCAAGACATGTTGTGTTTGTTTGTTATAGGTGATGTTGCTACTACTTATGTTGAAGGTTCCTCTATAGGTGTTGGAGGAAGTCGCATGACTTGATGTTGCTGATGCAGATGTTGGAGATGTTGCTACAGGTGTTGGAGATGTTATAATAGGTGTTAGAGTTTTTTGGAGTAGGTTGGTGACCTAGGTGTTAGTGTATTTGTTTGTTGGCATCCAAGTCAACCTATTTTGATTTATGATGATGATGGTCATGTGGAAGTGACTTGCGAATTATTGAAGAGGTTCCAATGGCTTCCAGAGGTCCTACAAAGGCTTGTCTAGATTTGGAAGAAGTTTAGGTAGGATCTGAGGTGATTTGACTGGGTTTCTCCCATCCTCTACCCCAACCACATGATGTGAGTCTTGTGCATGTTGTTGAAAGGCTCCAACTTCATGGATACAAGCTTGTACATGTGATTGTAGCCTAGATCTAGTAGTTTTATGCATGCAGTTGAGAATTTGGCTAGATTTTCTTCAGATTCCTCACCTATCTCAGGTAAATTAAGTGTTCTGGTGATGGTTTGTGTTTGTAAATTTTATGAAAAAGGTCACAAATTCTTAACCATGTTCTAGAAAGTGATTACAATTGAAAATATACTTTATGAAGTGGAGTTAGTGTCTTGATCAAGTTAATGAGCTTAATTCAGATCGAATCAGATTATGAAAATAGTTTATGGAGCTCAATAGTTCTTGGTAATTATTGAGTTTAGCACATTAGTTCATCCATATACTGGGAGAAGATCAATGATAGTGTTGAAACCTAATCCTTGTGATTGGGTAAATATATGTAAATAAATAAATGAGAAATATAAACAGTCATCGGGAGATGAACTGAACAGTCTCTCCCTCATGTATATAATAGACCTACCTGATGGAATAGATAATAAAAATCATTTTTTGATTTGTGGAGTTATTGCCTGGCCTGACATGGTATCAGAGCCAGCTCCTAAAAATAGTTGTAACTCCCTTTTGCCTACTTCTCCCTGTCCTTTGTCCCTGTGGAGCCTGTCTACTGGGCTCTCTGTCCACTGTCTACAGCGCAGTCTACCCACTGTTCTCTAAATTCAGAAGTCATTGAGTATAGCAGTGTTTGTGATGACCGCTGGGGTGGTGAGCGTGGAACTGTTTGAATAATGCTACGAATGTTTCTCTATTCCATGTAAAATACGTTGAATAATGCTGCGAATGTTTCTTTTTTCATGTAAAATATATTGGTTAAGAACGAACTCCCTCCATGCTGGTATAACAGCAGTCCAGGTGGAATAATTTTTGCAATTATACATTGTATATTTTATAGCGCTGTTGCAAATTGTCAGAATGAACTGTTGTATATTTTACATACGTTTTTTGATTATGAGGGTTCGTAACCCTTTCTGCATTTAGAACTCCATTTAACATTGCACTGAGATATTTTAAAGACTGATTTTCATGACTGTTGAAATGGTCATTTCTTTGGTCCAGAGGTGAAGTTAGTTTTTTAATTTTTGTGTACAAATGGCGGCAGCGGCGATGGTGGAGTCATTGCGGGAGGAGAATGTCTACATAGCGAAGCTGGCCTAAGCTTTTGGCCTGCGGACAACTGTTGCTACTTGTGGAATCCGTCCACATTCACAAGTGGGATATACGTTGCCCCCACTTGGGTGATCTCCCTTGAATAACTGGCTACCATCAACGCCATTCCTCTGGCTACCATCAACGCCAACATACGCTTGATATGCTCCTGTAGAAACTGCCTGCGAATTTAATTTAAGCACACCTGCGTGCTTCATTGTGTGGTAACGTGTGCTTCATGTATATCATATTTCTTGGTTCCATTATATGTGAGTTTTTAATGGGCATATATATTACATTATAAAATTACCATTGGACCAGTATCTGTATATAACGCTGGATGCATTTGTATCAAACCTTGGAGCATTTAATACATTGGATCATGCATGTAATATGTTGAAAGAATTAGTATGTTAACACATTGGAGGCATTTGGAGAAAATACGTTTAGAGAAAATATGTTGCATAAAGGTGTAGCATGTTACCTGCTATCCAAGAAAACTATTGTCCAAGAACACTGCTGTTCTGGTGCATTAACTCAATGACCATGCTTGGTATATGAATATTGTGGAATATGTTATAAGGAATACAATATATTTTGCATGATATATGAATATTGAGAGTTTGCTGTTAATTTGATTTTTTGTAGAGTCATAGAAAATTATTGTTTTGCTACGAATATTGTAATTATTTTGGGGCCCTGTTCAAATTTTTATGATGAATAAGTTTGTTGAAAAAGAGAAAGGTTTCGAAAACAAGAAAACTCTTCTTTCACACAGAGAAAATAATCTTGCTCAAGATTCTTCTATAGGAAGAGGTAGAAGAGATTTCAGAGGCAGGGGGGGGTAGAGACTCTCAAGAAGAAAAGGAAGATTTGCACTACAAGCTACCATGGGACAAAATTGAGTAGAAAATAAACCAACAGAAAGGTAAAACTGATGATATAGACAAAGGTAAAGCACCTGAATCTGCTCACTATGTTATGGCACAATGTAACAATGGAGTAAATGAAGATTTATTTAATGCTTCACTTGCTTCTTGGAAAAATGACTGGTTGCTTGATTCAGGAGCAACCTGCCACATGACACATAGAAAAGATTTTTTTGAAGATTTCACTAACAATGTTGATGGAGCAGTAT
>APFE031394043.1:187309-221376 GCA_000404065.3 Pinus taeda | reverse complement strand
ATCTTGGTTCAGCAAGAAACAGAGTTCGATTGCCTTATCTACAGCTGAAGCAGAATATGTTGCTGCTGCATCTTGCTGCACTCAACTCCTTTGGATGATGCAAACCTTGCAGGATTTTCAAATCAATTGTACTCCACCTGTCTCCATCTTATGTGATAACACAAGTGCAATCAGCATTTCAAAGAATCCAGTCATGCATTCGAAGACAAAGCATATACCGATCAAATATCATTTTCTTCGGGAACAAGTTCTTGAACAAAAGGTCAAGTTGGAGTATGTTCCTTCTAAGGAACAAGTTGCTGATATTCTCACCAAACCATTGCCCAGGGAGGCCTTTAAATACCTCAGGCACAAGCTGGGGGTTGTTGATGCATCATCATGTTGAATCTCTTTTGATGGTTGTCCGTACAGGTTCAGGGGGAGCATATAATGCATTGTTGGCATTATGGAGGATGTGCAGAAGGAGATATTGGAAGTAGCTGCAATATGTCTCTATCTCTTTCATGGTGGATTATGGTTCTTCATTGCAGATCTGGTTCATATTCAGGGGGAGCATGTTCTTAGGGGGAGCATAACCCTTTGCCCTTGATGTCAAAGGGGGAGAATGAAGCTGAAGCTTTTGAGGTCTTGAGGTTGCCATCAAGTCCAAAGGGGGAGATTGTTGGCATTATGGGATTGTAGGCATTATGGTTCTAGTATGATGTTTCAGATGTTGTACTTGATGGCAACACCCATGGCATGGCTCTCATTTTGATAAAAATAAATGAGTACGCAGGAGAACAGTTCAGGAGGTGCGTACCCACAGGCATGCCATGCAGGGACTGCGTCCTAATACGCGGATTACCCATCCATGAGGTGCGTACCCCAGTGCACACATTCCAAGGCAGTTAAGCACCCACACGTGGGGTTTCTCATAGTATTTAGCCAACAGTATTGGGTTATCATTGTTTTGGTCCGTGGTATTGTTTATTTTATTATTTTTATTAAGCCCCATGATCCTTTATTTGAGGAAGAACTAGCCTATATAAAGCAAAGGAGATCATTTGGCTTGAGCATCTTTTGAGTGATTGAATATCTTAAGATCTGATTTATTGGGTTCTCGGTTTTTAAAAGATTGATCTATAAAGGAGAAGTTAGAAGCGAATCTGCGAAGGGTGATCTCTTGAGCACAAGTTCAGATCTGAGCATCTGAGGTTATTTTAGCCCTAGTCCAAGGTACGCAGAGACGCCGAAGGTTCAGTGCGTGGGTACGCAGAGGCACCGAAGGTTCAGTGCGTGGGTACACAGAGGCGCCGAAGGATCAGTGCGTAGGTACGCAGGGCGACAGTGGTTCAGGTGTGTGCCCTTTGTTGCAGCACGCGGTTCGATTATTCTTTTGGGTGCGTACCTACTGTGAAAGTACGCGACGCGATTATTCTTTTGAGTGCGTATCTCCTGGGAAGTACGCGGCGCGATAGTGCCATTGGGTGCGTACTGTACGCAGATCAGTGAAAGGAGCAGTGCGTGGCCACGCTGTCCAACAGAAGGAGCTCTGCGGGTATACGCAGAGAGGCAAAAGGAGAAGTGTGTAGCAACGCAGGCCAGTAAAAAGAAAAACCACGTATCTGTGTTAAGATCTTCTGTTGGTTGGATTTTTTCTGTTGATAAGGTGTTCTGGGTTCTGTTCTGTTATCGTTGATCTGGTTATTGCAGCTGACTGTATAATTTACATGTACTTGATGATCATTTGATGTATATGGATCCAATTTGAAAATTTATGAAAAGTGGTCCTTGTAAGAAAAGAAGTAGGGGGTTGTAGCTCCCTTCCAGGATAAACTGGAAAATGAGAGAGAGTTGTAGCTCTCTGCAGGTTGCAGCCTGCGTACTGGTAAAGGACTGCACCAGTACAAAAACATTGTAAAAGAAGTTTCTAATTTGAAAGAAGATAGAGACATATTGCAGCAGGTGGTTTTCACCCACATTGGGTTTCCACCTTATATCTGGTGTTCTTTGATGTGACTGTCTGCTTTTCTTGTTCATGCTCATTATTTATGGTATTGGTAGGAAAGAATAATTCAAAAGTATAAATAAGAAAGATTTGGCAAAAGAATTAGATAATACTGATTCACCCCCCCCTCTCAGTATTATTGTCCACAAACTTATTTTTCACTTCCTAGATGATTTTCTTGTCATTTACAATCAACAACTTGTCATTTACATACAATACCAAATAAATGAGATGATCACCAACTAATTTGAAATACACACAATGATCTGCTTTATTCCTTATAAATCTAGGTCCCTATATATATGTATCAAATTTTTTTATACCACATCCTTGGTGATTGCTTCAACCCATAAAAGGAATTTTTCAATCTACATACCAACTCTTTCTTACCCTTCACTACAAATCCTTATAGTTGGTTCATGTAGATCTCTTCTTCCAGATCCCCATGTAGGTATGTTTTCTTCACATCCATTTGTTCTACCTCAAAATAAAAGTAGCAACAATAGACAAAAGAAATATAAAAGCTGACTTTACAACAGGAGAAAAAATATGGCGAAAATCAATTCCCTACACATTTTAATAATGTTTTTCTACTAATCAAGATTTGTATATGATTCAAACTTAAACAAGAACGAAAATAATTACAGATATAACAATAAATACAGGGATGCAGATGAAATAAAACTTCATTTCATTAATATCAAATACTGAAATATGCTCACAAATAGAATGGAAATAAGACTAGCTCGAACGATGGTAGCTTATCTCTGAGAAGAGATGTGGCAGATACATGCCTCTAAACTGTGTTACAATGAGGCTCGAAGGCCTATTTATTATTGAGAAACAATGGAAAACCCTAAACATCCAAAAACCTAACCCTAGGAGATGAAGCCCCAAAACGATGGGCCCTATTTGGGTAAATTCGTACTTCAACTTCCCGTGGTCAGAACTTCGGCATATGATCTTCGTTTGATGCACAGAATACCTCATTAGAAGGATCTATCCAAGGAATATAACTTTTGAGTGGCTAACAACAATAAAAGCCTCGTGATGGCCCCAGTTTTCCCAAAAAACTTCGTTTAGGGCCTCAAAATGGCTCTGAAAGTTTAGGACCCGAAAAACTACCAGGAATAGTAAATTTTGCTACAATTAAAGAAAATGAAAAATTGAAAGAGACAGTGGTGGGGATCCAACTAGAATAGGCAGGTGGCCACCAAAATCCACTTGGATCAATCCTCCCCCCCAGGAAGCAATGGTTCACATTGCATTGAGTGCTTCCACGAGATGGGGAAACTTTTGCTAAACTTGGTCCCTAGTGAGCCACTTGCCTTGGTGCAAGAGTTGGCTAGCTTTGAAAACCCGATATAGTTGAATCTTCTGTTGGTGAGTGTTCTTGGCCTGTGTGTCCATAATTCGATCAGTTGTGGCCTCTTCCATGTAGTCTCGATTTAACTCTGTTGGTGTGAGTTATTCTGCAATGTTTGATGTGTCCAGTAATGTTGGGAAGTATGGTCGAAGGAGGTTCACATTGAACACTGGGTGCAGGTCAAGGAATGGGGGAAAGTTGAGCTCAAAATAATTGTCTCCCACAACCTTGGTAATGGTGTAAGGACCATATTAGAGTGTTCTGAGCTTCCAATGGGCTCTGGTAAGGCATTCTTTCTGCAAATGGAACCAAAGTTTGTCACCCACCTGAAACTTGTGTGGCACCCGATGTTGATTATGTCATTGCTTGTACTCAAAATTTTACTTATCCAAGATGTCGTGAACCTCCTGGAGGATGTATTTGATGCGTTCAATAAATATGGCCACTTTATCAGCCTTGAAAAATACATGTGTCAATTATGTCTATGTAGTCGCATGAGGCATGGCAACATCAATCAGACACAATGATTGAAATCCTAGACCCACTTGAAAGGGACTGTGACTAGTAGAGCTATGGAGAGATCTATTATAATGTGCTTCACAAAGGGAATACTCTCATCCCAAGTTCGTGGATTCTTGGAGTTTTACATGTAGAGTATGTGCACTATCATCCTATTGATGACCATTATCTGGCCATCAGTCTGGGGATGGAAGGAAGTCGACTTGGTGAGCTTGGTATCCAATAGTGTCCAGACGCTTGACCAGAATGTGCTCAGGAACCTGCTATCCCAATCTGATATAATGGTCTGTGGGATCCAAAAATGTACCCATAGTCTCTCAACGAAGAGTTTGGCAATTTCCTATGCTATGATACTCTTCTTGCAGGCCACAAATATAGCCATCTTAGAAAATCTATCCATGATAACAAATACACAGTCATTACCATGCTTGGTATAAGGGAGGCCAAACATATAGTCCTTGGAGATGGACTCCCACGACTAGATGGGAGTAGGCAGAGGAGTGTACAGGCCTTACTTTGTGATGGTTGGCTTGGTGATGGCACAGGCAATGTAGGATCTGATATCTTTTCCAACATCCAGTAAGAGTTTGGGCCAATAAAAGTACTTTTGTAGTACAACCACAATTTTTTCCACACCAAAGTGTCCTACGACCCGACTATAGTGCACCTCCCAAATAATCTTGGCACACTCCCTTGCAGGAACACAAAGGTGGCCTAGGTAGAATAATAACGCATCATGGAGGTGTAAATCAAGAACTTGCTTTCCATCGATTAGCATTAGGTACATGGAGGTGAATTCTGGATCGTTTTTGTATAGTTGCAGGGATCCAGAGGTTTCATGGCCACAAGAGTTGAGAATAGTAGTCAGTGCTGCAACTGGGAGTCGGCTAACACAGTCTGTAGCATTATTGGTGCTTCCCTTTTTTAATTTAATGTTCAAGTGGAATTGTTGCAGATATGTAGACCACTTCTGATGGTGATCATTCTGCAACTTTCCTTGTGTATATATAAATTGAAGAGGTCGGTGATCGGTGTGGATGACCATCGCCTTCCCCATCATGTAATGCTTCCATTATTGGAAAATCTGCACGATAGAATACATCTCTTTATCATAGGTGGGGTACCTCTGAATTGTATTAGAAAGTGTCTCACTATGATATGCCACTCGATGCTCGTGTTGGGTGAGGACTGCACCAATAGTATAATCTAAGGTGTCTGTCTCAATTTCAAATGGCTACTGCAGGTATGGTAGTGAGAGTAATGGTGTAGAGAAGAGTCGGTGCTTCAACTCAACGAATGCCTTCTATTGGTACTTGGACTAGGAAAAATTATCTTTTGTCCCGCCCTTAGTAATCCGACTCAAAGGCCAAGTGATATGGGAGAATCCTGACACGAACCTCTGATAAAAAATTACAAGGCCCAAAAAGCTGTGAAGCTTCATTAGAGTGGTCGGGAGCTTGCCAATCCCAAATGAATTGGATCTTAGTTGGATTCACATGCACGCCACACTCATCTGTGATGTAACCCAAATATTTGACCTGGCTCCTGCCAAAGGTGCATTTCTCCAAGTTGGCACATAGTTTGTGCTGTCAAAGGGTTTGAAGGACCTACCGAATGTGTTGCAAGTTTTCTTCCCTACTCTTGCCGGAGATGAGGATGTCGACCAGATAAACAACCACGAATGAGTTGGTGAATGGCCGCAAGATGTCATCCATTAGCCTCATAAAAGTAGCAGGGGAATTTCTCAACCCGAAGGGCAGGACCAACCATTCAAAAATTCCTTCCTTGGATTTGATGGCAGTCTTCCATACATCTACGGGCTCTATTGGAACCTGGTGATATTAAGACTTCAGATTGATCTTGCCAAAATACTTGCCTCCCTTGAGTTGGTCCAAAAGGTCATCAATCCATGGGATTGGATACCTGTTCCTGATAGTGATTTTGTTTAATTCCCAATAATCAATGCAGAGCCTCCAAGTCCCATCCTTCTTCTATACAAGTACAATCAAGCTCCCACAAGGTGAGGAACTTAGTCGGATGTGCCATTTTTGTAGCAGCTCCTGGATTTTCCGCTTGATCTCTTCATTTTCCAGAATGGAGCGATTATATATCGACCCATTGGGTAGAGGTGCTTTAAGAGATAGATCGATTGAATGCTTGACTTGAGAGTGAAAGGGTAGCCCTGTGGGTGAGGAGAATATGTCCTTGTATTCTTCCACGGCCGTATCCATCAACTTTTGCTGCAGGGAGGAACCCTTCCCGGGGGCCATGGATGTGGAAATGATTTTCCCCTTACTTTGAGAGTGAACTAGAAAGAAAAAAAATTCCCCATTCTTGGAGATGATCTTACTACATTTCTTAGTAGAGATCAAAGAGATGGCAATAAGTGGGCCTGCCTTCAGTATCCTGTATAACTTACCACCCAAAGAAATAATAATAAAGCGGGGTATAGACTCATATACAACATGCCACTTCCACAAGTACAATTGTCCTAATAATACATCAAAAAATTCAAGAGGATGAACATCACACAATACCTCATCCTTGAAGGGCTTGATGTTGTATGGAAGGCATCACTATTGGCTGACACGAAGATCTCGTCCTTGGTGAAGCCACCTGATGATGTACAGATGTAGATGTGTAATAGTCAGTAAGGCCATCTGCTTCATGACCTCTACTGCAATGAGGTTCTTTTGGCTTCCGCTTTCGACAATGAACTACAATGGAGAACCCTTCACCCACATTTGTGAGTGGAATAGGTGTTCCCCCTCCTCTGGATCTTCAAGATCAATCTTTTTGGATCTTGGTGGTAGCCACAGTGGCATTGGGCTCCACGCTAATGATCTACTTCCCTTTGACATTCTCCTTGTCAGGTTCTGACTCAAAGTAGGAACATGCATCTGACTCGAAAGCCTTCAACTCAGCCACCAGTGACTGCTTGGCCCGACACTCAATTGTCTTGTGAGTTGAGCTCTTATGGAACTCACAACACTTTCTCATGTCCTTCTTTGTATTTGTGGTGGTGTTCTTTGCTTTCGGCTTCGGCGAGTTATCTTGGGTCGCCCTGCCTTGGCTTTTCCCTTTGCTTTGCGGTTTGCGGGCACCTTTCCCTTGTTTGTGATTCACATATCCAAAGTCTCACTTTTTCTATTTAAAATTCTGCTCAATATTGACAATGTATCAATACATTGTTTTGAGCGAGGAGATGTCCAGGAACTCCATCCCATCCTAGATGTACTTGTGCAGGAAACTGTAGTACTTGAGTACCAAATGTTTCTTAGAATCCTTAATACCTAACTTCGTGCGAAGTGCGTGAAAAACATTGGTAAACTCTAGCACGTCTTGGTCCCTTCTCTGCCACAACGTGGTCCACTTTATGTATTTATCCTCATGTCTCTCGATAGGATAATATTGCTCCTTGATGGTGTCCCAAAATGAATCCCAAGTTGGTGCACCCAAAAATAGTGAGGGTGTACTTTTTTCCTTCTTCTCATAGTAGGTTTCCCACCAGTCCTTGATGTGGGGGCCGACTTTGAGAAGTGCAAAAGTAATATTTTCCTAGCTAGAAAAATAATGAATAGAAAAATATCCTTCTAGCAGATTTAACCAATTACCTATGATGTTCGCATCTATCTGACCCTCAAATATGGGGATTTCAAAGTTAACTTGTACCTTAAAGGGTGTGGCGCTTCCAGAGTAGCTGCTAGAAGGAGATGTGTTGTCCTTGGGTAGACATTGAAGGATCTGGGCAAAGTTGTGCATCATCACATTCCTCTATCGCTTGAGGGCTTCTTTGAGCAAGACTTTAAAAGGATATCTTTCCCCCCCATCTTTCTTCTCTTTCGCCATGGGAAGTCGTCGGGATTTGAGAGGTTGGTCTTGCAAAGGTTCGACTAGTTTGAGCCCTAACTCCTTATATCTCGACCTCACTGGGGACATGCAAAGAAAAACAGAGAAAGAGAAGACCCCCCTGATACCACTGATCTGAAATTAAATAGGAATGCAGCAAATTATAGATATCACCATAAATATAGAGATGCAATAGAAATAACACTTCATTTCATTAATATCAAATACTTAAATATGCTTACAAACAGAATGGAAATAAGACTAGCTCGGGTGATGGTAACTTATCTGTGAGAAGAGATGTGGCAGCTACATGCCTCTGAACTATGTTACAATGAGCTCAAAAGCCTATTTATTATTGAAAAACAATGGAAAACCCTAAACATCAAAAAACCTAACCCTAGGAGATGAAGCGCCAAAACTATGGGCCCCCTTTTAGGTAAATTGGTACATCATTTCCTTGGGTTAGAACTTGGGCATACGATCTTTGTTTGAAGCGCACAATACCTTGTTAGAAGGATCTATTTGAGGACTACAACTTTCAAGTGGTCAACATCAAATAAATGCACATATTGGCCTCGATTTTCCCAAAAAACATCCTTTAGGGCCTCAAAACTACTCCGGAAGTTCAAGACCCGAAAAACTACAAAAAATAATAAATTTTTCTACAATTAAGGAAACTGAAAAACTGAAAGAGATAGTGGTGGGGGTCCAAGTGGCATAGGCGGGTGGCCACCAACATGCACCTAGATTAGTATCACTCCATATTTCCTTCTGCATTCAACTTTTTCTTAAATACCTATTTGTCATCAATGGGTTTTCTTCCAACTAGAAACTCCACTAGATCCCAAGCCTCATTCTTATCCAAGGCTTCCATTTATTCAACCATGTCCTTTTTCCATAGTTTTCCATCCATAGTATCCACTTCCTCCTTAATAGTTATATTATCATCATTAGTAATAAGCAAAGAAAAATTTGAACAAAAATCAGGTGGAGTATACATTTATGGATCCCTTCTTTCTCGAACCGATCTCCTCAAAACCGAAGTATGTGGTTCTTATTCTTTTGATTTATGTTCTTATTTAAAGTATGAATCATCATCCTTTAGTTCAAAATCTATCTTCTCTCGTTCTTTCTCCCTTGGTAGGACTTCCTATTTTAAAAGATCTTTCACTTCTCTAGATATCACATCTTGACTGTACACAATATTCTTTGTTTCTGGGTTCCAAATCTTGTAACCCTTTAAACCATATTTATAACCAATAAATATGTACCTTTGAGATTTTCTATCCAACTTAGTTACGTTGCCCTTTGGAACATGTACATATGTATCAAATCCAAATACCCTAAGATATGTGAGAGATGGCTTCTTACCAGTCAATACCTCATGTGGAGTCTTATCATCCAATGTTGACGAGGGTGATATATTTACCAGGTAACACGCAGTATCCATAGCCTCTTCCTAGAATTCCTCTCCTAACCTAACACTACTGAGAATGCTCCTTGATTTTCCCATCTATGTCATGTTCACTCTTTTTGAAACTTCAATCTATTGAGACGTGTATGGTGTAGTATTTTGTTGTGCTGTACCACACTTCTTATAGAACTCTTCAAATTCTTTCTCGCAAAACTATGCACCATTATTCGTCCTCAACACTTCTATTTTTTTCTTTGTCTAATTCTCCACGAGAGCCTTAAATTCTTTAGATATGTAAAAGTATTCGAATTTATTCCTGAGGAAATACATCCATCTATTCCTTGAGAAGTCATCTATAAATGAGACATAGTACATATATTTACCCAATGATGGAACTGGCACAAGTCCAAACACATCACTGCGCACTAGATATAGTATTCCCTCCACCCTCTTAGCACCAGAGGATAATCTCACCCAATTTTGCTTCCCATATAAAAAAATATTCACAAAAATCAAAATACAGAGAGAAATTGGACATCCCTTCTACCATACCATTACCATGCATCACTCAAAGGCCCTTTTTACCGATATGTACTAGTCTTTGATGCCACAACATAGTATTTTCTCCTAAAGATGCAAGAGTAATTCCTTCCTTTGTTCCATTATCGGGAACAAAAAAACTATTGCACCCAACACTAATAGTGCGTCCCAACAACTTAAAAAAAGTTCCAATCCAAACTCCCCTCAGTTATACCACTGCACTTTGAACCATCATATGGGTATCCTTTTCAAACATTGTTTTTACACCTGCATCACTCATCTTGCTTATATAAATCAAATTTATAGCTAATATTGGGATGCGCATAACACCAAGGGGTGCCCTAATCCTTTCATCCATGAGCTTCAATTTGAATTTTCCTCATATTATGATTTTGGATCTCCGGTCATCTCCTAAGAAAGCATCACCACTAGCAAATAATTCATACTCGCAAAACCACTCCTTGTGAGGAGTTGTATGAAAAGATGTGTCTGGTTTGACCAACCATGCCTCATGATATACCTATGTACTTGAAGAATCAAATTACACATCGCCTCTTTCATTTAAAGAGGTTTTTACTTCTACAAAAGAAGCATCTTCAAATCCCTTCCCTTTCGCTACAATTTTCACTTTACCGTCTTTCTTGTAATTCCCTTATTTTCCACATCTCCAACATTTCTTTATGAACTTTCCTATAGATTTTGATGTTCCTCTACATTTAGATCTCCCACCTGAGGACTTATTTTTATTTTTGTTTTGAGAGTGTCCTCTTACAAGCCTCTTATAGGTAAGGCATCTTTGTTTTGTCTCTCCATGTTTTCCATCTCATCTCTTTTGAAAACAAGGATGAGGCCATTTCAACTATCCCATAAGTTCTCTAGATAATATAATAGACTAATCCACTTATCCTCATCTAAATTTTAATATCAACATATAACAATTGACTCACCATAGTATTGGATGCTATGTCACTAAGACTCCATCCTTCACTCTCAGTTTATATACTTTTTTCCTCGAGAACAATTTATTCACTAGGGACTTGGACTGATATAAATCCCCTAACTTGTCCCATAATTTAGCCTTTGTTGTATCTTTCCCTAATACATTCAATATTATTAAATCTGAGAGACATAAGAGTAGTGTTCTCTTTACCTTCCAATCCAACTTCATCCGAATATCTGTTGACATCCATGTTGGTATAGACCCTGGATCCATAGTAATTCAATGATCTCTTTCCACTAGAAAGTATTCCAATTTGAGCTTCCAAAGCTCAAACCTCTACCCATTAAATTTCTCGATCTCTATTTTTGAATTTCTCACCCATTTGTTGCACCACAATAATCACTCCTATAGATCTCCCACTATAATAGGGTCTACCACAGGCCCAAGCCAAACCCCTTAGCCACAAAGGCATATCCTTGAGGCCAAAAATGCTCTAATATCAAATGTAAGTTTTAACCCTATCATATTAACCATTGCAAACATATACTTGATAAAAACATAAAATATACAAAATGGAAAACACATAAATTTACATAGATGTTTAATCCTAAAAACCCAAACTTGAGAAAACCAAAAGTTTAATTATTATTATTATGATTATTTATGTATAGTATTACAATAAAATATATATCATACAACATACATGAACCACCTATCAAACTGTAGTTCCATAACTGAAACTACAAAACCATGGGAAAAACCAACATGCACTACGAAATTGCTTTTAGCAAAATCATATGCCAAAAACATATGCAAAAAACCACCCAATTTTTTTCTCGGGGCACTACCTCGAACCCTGTGCAAGGGAGTTCCTACCCCCTAATGTTTGGGGTGCATATAAGTCATGCAAAGAATATAACACATATCCAACATTTCTTTCTTGCTTCATATATGCTTTCTACATTCAGAGCATGTCGCTGCCTTCAAATATCACTTGATAGACCTCTAAGATATTTCTTCATCACCCTATGTTCTTCTAGTAAGACTTACTTTTGGAACTTGGACATACATTCATAAACATGTTTTCCTTTCTCTTGCCAACAACATTTCCATCTCATTAGTTGTTCCTCACCATATCCTATGGGATAGAACCATAACTTAATTGACTCATTGAAGTCCTCACATTTAGCCACTAATGATTTCTTTCCCAATTGTAAGGCATATACATAAGTCTTGAACTATATTACAACATGGTTAGCCATTTTTAGGCAAGGAAAGGAAATATTATGTTCCTCTCTTACTTAGTGAGATTTGAAGTATACCTCAAGATTTTAAGATATCCATTGAGTTTTTTTAGCATCTAGAACTCCATCATGATGTTGTATCTCCATTTTGGACTCTGATTTAAAGAGTGTATGTGGCAGTGTCATGCTCAAACCCTCTTCTTGTTGATTTTTTTTTATAATACCCTCCCCTTATTTTGGATGTTAGAGTGGATTCCTAACTTCTTGGTGAGGATTTTGCATATACTTCAATTTATTAGCAATATTTACGTTTTTTCTTCAAATTTCACAAAATGAACTTTAAAATTGTTAATTTAATCTCCCAAATTTACAAATTAACTTTCCACTCCCTTCTCTTTATCTCAAATTTATATCATTATACAAAACTACCTTTCCATACTTCCCTTCGATAAATTACCATAACCCAAAAAAAACACTCTTATATCAATACACAAATCATCCTCATAGATATTTATTAATAAAAATTAAAATAATACCTCTTTTATCTATTTATCATAAATAAATAAAATATACCATTCTTACTAATAATAATAATAATAATAATAATATCCATTTTTAAGGTCACAGCCAAGCCAGACACCAAATTGGTGTATGAGACCCCCTTGTTTGTGGGACAAGGGACCCACCTCCGTGCAGCGATTTGACTGCTAAGTCTACGAAAGCATACATACTCTACCCCCCTCTGGTTTTGAACCTGTGACCTCTTAAGAGGAAACACATACTCTTAACCATTAGGCCCACTCAAGCTGTATACTATTAACAAACTACAACATCGAAATTTCAACCGTGTGCAATAAAAATAAAACAAACAAAAAACCATCAACGAGACCCTTGGACCAAGAGATTTATCTTCGAGAACCCATGATAACAAGAATATATTATACACACTAACGAATTAGATTTAACACCAATGCATTTTTGTTGAGATTTTGTGTATTTTTAATATTATTAAATTAAAAAACTGTATCATATTTTTTATATTGATATTTATATATATAAGTATTTATATATATAAGATTTTGTGTATTTAATTTGTGGTCTTGATAGTGTAGAGTAGTTGAAATATCAAATCTTTTGAAGTGTAAATTTTTTTATAATCTAAAATTGAATAAAAAAATTGCACTTAACATATTTAATGCTTTTGAAATCTTGCGTTAGATATATATAAAATAGATCTATAAGAGTTTTTTATATAGAGAAAAACACACACAATGTAATTTTTCATTATTTAAATTACATTTTTAATATATAATTTCATATCTTAATAATTTGCTCACGCACTTGAATTGTATAGATTACACTACCTTTTCTCTTATTAATAACTTTTTAAATTTTTAAGTACACATAAATATTACTTAACTCTTCATATTGCATAATCTTCTCTGACCAATTGAGAGAAAAATTATGATCATGTACTTATCATACCAACACACATTATTCAACATAAAATTATAATATTAAAAATAGTTATAATATAGTAACTTTTTTTCTTTTTCTTTATTAAAATATATTATTTATAACTTATTTTTAATTGATTATTATTAACATTATTTTATGAATGCTATATATTAATTTATATTACGAATTAAATGAATTACACATCTCCCTCTTATTAGTGATATGATGAAGAATAACAATTACTTTCAAAGACTCCTTTAATTTAAGGATTGAAATAAATTATTAAGATAAACATTAAAATATTCTTTGTTTTTAGTTTGTTTCCATATATATGAAAGTGATATTGAAATAAATTAGTCAACAAATTATGTTACTTCATAAAGCTATCAAAATATATTATTCATCATTGAAAGTGGGAGTGAAAAGGTTTTACCAGTTCTTCTTCATATGAGTTGTAATATCAACCACCAAATAAAGTGAGTAGAATTATTGATGCTCTATTATGCTTTTAATAAAAACTAACCAAATAAGTAAATTCATTTTTGTTTTTATTATAGCTGACATTTAAAGAATATTTTAATTTTATTTTAAAAGGGGCACATGTCAACTTTATGTTGAGCACGGACACACTTACACATTGTTCTAAAATGAGCCTCTCAACTCAAAAATATATTGTTAATAAATTTTCATAAATTTATTTATGAGGTATATATTAATTGATTTATGTAGAGTTAAGTTTTTTTAATCAAGTTTTAAATTTAAATTTCATGAGAGAGAATTTAAATTTCATGATAAAAGTTGAAGATAAAAAACATCTTTATTAAATTAAACTATCCCAAAAATGTCAAGCACAAACTTAACTTTTATAAACTTGATGATAACATCCCACTAAAAACAAATAATTCTGTTATCTAGAATTGGAATTTAAATTCAAAATATATATAATAAAAAAATAAAAATAGTTTACACAAATTTATTCGAAAAAACATGTTCAAAACGTATGTGCAACCCTCCATTGGCAGTAGTTGATTGTCAACATTACGACTAGTGAGTGAATCATGTTGAAAATATGATACAAAAGTAACGCACTAAAATCTCATACATGTAGTTACGTGACTGGTTGTACCAAGTAAATTAGTCGCGTTTTACGTCGTTCACTATTGACTTAACTTGATGGTCACGCTTGCAATCTTTAGCGGTTTTAACATATTAAATGCCCACCAAAGCTTATCGCCACGTCATGCAGCTCTAGATTTGATTTTTACCAACAAAGTTACGAGCGATGATCGAGAAATCTGACGTGTCTTTAATTTTTAGTTTGGTCGTTATCGGATTAGCACATTTGACTTCATAGTTCATCGCACTTCACCGAATGCTATGCTTGCCTTCTAGTTGGAACAGTACATTCCTACTGGTTCCAATCCACTATTCCACACGTTTTCCTCGAGATTTATGTTTGAATTAAAACAATAAATGTGAAACAATATATGAGCAATTTCATCACAATTTCCTCGTAGTTACCAATACTCTTAGGATATTTATTTATTTTGTGGGCAGTGCAATGGCTCAAGAGAAAGAGAAAGTCAGTTTTGGTGCTTATTTTAGGGGCTTTTGCGAATGAGTGTAGCTACCATCTTTTTCTCTTTCGGAAGGCATTGACATTATAACCCAGTGTTTGTTTTATAATATTTAGTTGATTAGATGATATCTAGAGGAATCAGTTTGGATACATTGGCCTATTAGCAAGGCACACCTTGAACCAATTGGGCACTTATGTTGATAGATAAGAAACATTGCAAATAGTGTTAACATACACTAAGTTGAACACGCCAAGAGAAGCTTGGAAAAGGTTGCTACATGTATCCTCGTTGACATTGAACATACGCTTAGTGTGTTAGAGAAGAGTGACTTAGAAGGCTTGATAACTTGAGTGCTTGGACTTTACATTGATTGAGGGAGTTATCCATCCCACAATTGGGGGTTGCGAAGGATGGTAAAGTGCCTTCAAGCAAAATTAGTCATGGACCACAATCATTGGGCCCACAAATTGAACATATGCCACCAAGGATGTATCCATTCGCTAGACATCCACTAGACACACTTAGGCACAACCAAACATACTTGAATTGAATGCACTTTGGCACATTGATCAACTTAGTCACTTCATTTCATGTGACTTCTCGCAAGGAGTGGTTTTGTGAAGATGAAAAGTACAACGGAGGTAATGTTTCCCTAGTAAATGACTTGAAACAAAAAATGATAGGATGTGGAAGGTTCAAATTGTTGCTCAAAGGTGGAAGGATTAGAACTCTCCTTTAGGTTCTATAAATTCCAAATCTAGCCAAAAACCTTATATATATAAGTTAGATGGATGATGTAGGTATGCATGTTGTATTTGAAAGGACACATATAAGATTGTTTGACGAGCAATGGTGTTGATGAGCGAAGTACAATTTAGAATTTTGTACAAGCTGTTGGGAAATGATGGGTGTAATAATTTGATGTTCTTGAGGATATTCATGAAGCAAGCATAACATATATCATCCCTAGAGAGAAGACCGTGTTATGGCATCAAAGAATGAGACATATTGGAGAAAAGGGCCTTCAAGCATTGCAACATATTGATGCAATATTGCAAAGGTGTAATATGTAGGAATGCAAATTGGTAAAGGTTCATATTCCCATAGGTGAAAAGTTATTTGCATATTAGTGTCCCAAGATAGAAGAAGAGGTAGAAGACATGTCTTGTATTTTGTATGCTAGTGTTGTTGAAGTATGATGTATTCTATGGTTTATACTAGACTAGACATTGCCCATGTAGTGAGCATTTTGAGTAGGTATATTTCAAAAATATGAAATGATTGTTAAACGATTGTAAAGAGGATCTTTACACTGTTTCATGGTACATTAGATTATGTAATATACTACCATGGGAGAACTAAAATCCACAAGGAGATAGCTATACAAGAGTTTGTTGATGCAGACTAGGATGGATGTCTTGACCACAAAAGATCTACAAGTGGTTATGTTTATAACTTATTTCATGGAGCGACAAGTTAGATGAGTAAGAGTGTTGGGCAGCGGATCCCCGCGTAATGGTTTAGGGGCTTAAAGCCCACAATTTTGGGTAATGGTATTGTAAAGGCTCTGCAAAGTGCACAAAGCGCGAATTGTAATGAGTCAAGTCAAAGGGTTGTCCGCCCTTAAACAATGTAAGGTAGTGTAAAGTGAGTCGGCCTACCCATGGCCCGTGGACCATGGGAATGTATAAATAGAGTGAGGCCCTATGGGTAGAAGGTAAGTTTTGAGATCTGATCTAAAGGGATATGGGTTGTTGAATGCGATAATCTCTCTAAGTCTGTAAGTCCGAGTCGTGGGTCGTAGTAGTAGAAGAGGCTCTGCAACTGTGTGCGCAGAGGCCTGGTAGAGTTTGCAGCTGTGTGTGCAGACCCCTGCAGCTATGTGCGCAGGGTAGGAAGTGGATTGTAACTGGAAAGAGCAGTAATAAAGATAAGTTGGTTTGGGAATATCGTGTATCTATTTCTATGTTTCTGTTTATGCATCTGTTTATAGTTTATGACTGTGCGCATGTTTGTTTATGTTGAATGGTAACTGAAAGTATTGGGTCCACTTAATTTAATTCAAGATCTATAACGATAATAAGCACAGTAAAGGGTAAAGAACATTCGCACTCATCATCCAACCCACACGAAGGTAGTTGCGCTGAACAGACATATGCGCGGAAGTAGCACAGTGCGTAGGACCAGTTCGCAAACTTACCAGATCTCATTAAGACATCCCTAGGGTGCGGAAACCTGGTTCTAGCACCCTCCCATACTATCTTGGGTGAGACATCAGTTCGCGCTCTGCGAATTGTTGTCAAAAGTGCCAATAGTTTTGGGATTTGTTTGGCTAAAACACTTCTGAACCTGGGTCAGGCCCCAACAAGCCAACAAATGCTTCCGTTGCCGGGACCGAGATCTGCCTAAGGGATGTCTGATGTTGGAACACTGGAACCCTATGAAGAAGGAAATTGAAGATTGGTTGGATGAGAAGCTTCACGAGTTCGTGATACAGGAAAATAGAACTCCGCAGATATCTGAAAAGAGGTGGCTGGATCGCTATATATATACAGAAATACACAAGATTTTCTTCGCGGCCTTCTCTTAAGAGCTGTATGATTGGATCGCAAGGCTAGCTGACAGCCAGGGAAGGTACAAGCTCGATCAACCAATAGTGTGGACTCTGGAGTTAGTGCGCAGACTAGAGGCATCAGAAGATAATATAGCGCAAGCTGTGGACCATTGGCTCAATCGCATAATAGGAGGGTTTATCACTGAGTTTGTGATAGACACAAGCGTGAGCTATAGCGAAGAAGGACGGCGTTTTCTCAAGGGACCGCGAGGTAGGTACATCAAATCCCTGAATACCTGGATTAAGATGTTGTTATGTGAAAAACGGGTTATGCGAATACATTAATGAGTGGAACAATGCGGAGCAGAAAGATCTACAAAGGGTTCGAAGGGTTAGGGAATAGTCCTTTAATTTCACCTTCGCCATCACCCACTTCACCTACTTCACCTCCATCTTCAACCACCCCACCTCCACCAAACCCGCAGTTCAGCATGGTGAGCACGATCAAGCTACCTGTATTCAGAGGAGTAGGGAACGAGGACCCGAATCAGTTTTGATTTGTGATAAGAGCAGTGTGGGAAGCACACGAGGTTACAAATGACAACATTAAGAAGGCCACACTGGTAAGTGCACTGTAGGATCACGCGCTGACATGGTATATTAAGCACTCGAATGATCATCCAAATGCAGGAATATTGGAGATCTAAAATGCATTAAACAAAGAATTTAGCCGGTTGAAATCAGAAACACAGTTGATCATCGGATTTAAAGAGATCGCGATGCTCCCAGGCGAGACCCCCTGGGATCTGGATCAAAGATTGAAAAGTACGATCTGCAAGGCTAATATGACACTGACGAATGCGCAACAACATGTGTGGTTTGTGGCGTCTTTGACACCATACCTAAGAACGACGTTGTCACATCAGAAGCTCTCAACCTAGGCAAAAGTGTTGGAAATGGCGATGAGATTGCATGAAACACCGATACAGGATCCAAGTTTGGGAGTCCAACAAATCCATGTGCAACTATAGAACCTATGCTTGGAGATGCAAAGTTTGAAGTAGGATAGGGCACCCTGGCCAGAAGTGTGCGAAGAAGTATGGTGCATAAAATGTAAAGGCCAGGGCCATGATAAGAGTCACTGTCCAATATTTGTGAACTATTTGGCAGGAGGGGGACCAATGCCGTTGAGACCAGAGGCACAGGTAAGGCCAAGTGCGACACCCGCACTCTGGTGCGTGATCTGTTAGGTGAGAGGAAAACATACGACGGAAAACTGTCATTTGTTGCAGAAGTATACACAAACTCCCCAGCAGCTATTTTGTAATTTTTGTAGACCGGTGGGCCACGACGAGCGTACTTGTCGCAGCTACGAGTTAATGATGGACCGAACCCCAGCATATGGGATGCAAATAGAAATGCGAGGCCTTGACCCAGCCACAGGTTTGGTGCACGCTGGATTTCAAGGGCGAGGGCGAGGATGAGGAGGAATGGAGCCAGGAAGAGGTCGTGGACAGCTAATATGTTACAATTGTGGAGGACCAAGACACTACGCCTATGATTGTACCAACCCAACAAAAATATCTTGTTCGTACTGTGAGCAGTTTGATCATGAAATGGTAGATTGTCCTACGCTGATTGCACAGATGTGCGAGAAAGGGGTACTATAATCTACTCCGACTAAGAACATCTAAATGATGAGATCTGAACCACGCGAAGAAGACCCCAACGTGAACATGATGCTCAGAAGCGGCGCGACCACAAGGGAATATAAGGGGAAGCAGCGCGAGGAAGATACATGGGTACGCAAGGCTCCTACAAAGGAACCTGAGTTTGAATTGGAACGTGCAAGGGATACATTTATGGAAGCTAAGAAGAGATTAATGGAGGCCTCTACTTCAGGTAGTAAGAATCAACTAGAGCCGGGAATGGATCCTTCTATGCTTACTACCTTTTTAGAGACATGCATGAAGCTGTTGCATGACAATAACGCAGTTAAAGGAATACAAGAGCTGATCACTAGGTGAGCAGGGCCGGGTGAACCGTGTGTAGTCCGGAAATTTGGAAAGTATGCATTGCACACTTGGAGGGAAATGAGATTGACGACGCAGATTGGTGAATATGAGATGGATCAGGTAATCCTGGACTTGGCTTCAGACGCAAATGTGTTACCAAAGTAGACATGGGAACGCATGGGCAGGCCTGCGTTACAGTGGTCTCCTATTCAATTACGAATGGCGAACCAACAAAATATCTTGCCCATGGGAAGATTGCAAGGGGTAACAGTAGATATCAAAGGTGTGAGCACGCAGACGGACTTTGAGGTGATAGAGATTGTGGATGACAGTAACCCTTACCCCACATTGCTAGGAATAGACTGGGCCACTTATATGAATGGAGTCATCAACCTGAAGAAGCGGAAAATGATTTTCGAGAAAAAGTCCCTACGCGTAGTAGTTCCGCTAGATCCAGCTGAAGGATCTCGCTACACTGAACCTGTGCATGAGGATGACAGTAACAATGAGCTAGATTGCATTTACCAGATAACGGTGCAAGACCAGGATCGGGTGAACTCGACTAAATATGGGAGAATCTCATGGGAGCGTGACAGTTCTTGTACTTTGGATTTAGATGAACAAATAGTACGCTGGCAGAACCGGTTGCACGAAGTAACAACGCTAAATTGCAAGATGATGATTAGATCACTGGCGGCACATGACGACCGAATCAAGGGAACTGCCAACAGATGATGGAGTAACAAACATGGAGGAACCCTTAGACCAATGTGAAAGAGCGGTACCAGAATAGCAGCCGTACAGTGCACTATAATGGGCATTGAACGCGACACCTGCATGATGGGGGAATATACATCAGAAGACTATGGGGAACTGGCACAAAGGTATAAGACGAATGAGCTTATGACCTAGAAGTCCCCAGCGATGAACGCGGGTTGGGCAACGAGGACGCAATAGTTTGCATGCCCACTTGTGTCGATGCGTGCAGACATGTTCCGTGCAAGCACCTCCCAGACTAGGGATCAAACATCAGGGAACGCAACGCATGCCACAAAAATTTCATGTTGACGCCTTCACAAAGCTATGTGGAATCATGAACAAAATTTACCAAACAGGATGAACTGATTGGGACCTGTGCGTGCCAGCGGTCTGATGGGCATATAGGGCCATGTGCGGGAACCGGGGCGTGGAAATGGTTCTGAAGACGATGAACGAAGTCAAGGCCGTAGTTTTGGGAAAGAATCCTCACACAATCACTCCCATAATTGCGACAACTCGCGAGGACCATATTGAAGAAACTATGCAGCAAAGCGAGGACGAACATATGTAGATTCAAGAAGCCATTCAGTGAGGGAACATTGAGTTACGTGAATTGGAAGAAGATCAGGTATGATTGAAGCAGAAAAGCGCATTAATGGATGAGGATATCAGAGAACTGGAAACCAAAATCTCGAAAGCATTACTGAAAGAGACACAGGACCTTCTCAGAAGAGCAATGTCAACTGCCAAGGATGCCACACCAAGCCCTATGTCACCAGTCAGGGATGCGCTGGAAATTCCAAATCGCCCCAGATGCTGAGGGCCAAAAAAGATCCATAAGTCGCCAGACCAGTCCGTATTCTCCGCGAAATCAGCGGTTCAGCAAACTATCGATGGAAGAGAAGGGCAAAACACTCAATATTGAGAGTGATGATGAGGAAGAGGATCCTCCGAACTTTGTCAAAGAGCTGGAACCAGAGGAAGAGATGGAAGAAGACAGCCCGCCAGTATGCACCACAACAAATCTTCCCAAGTAGGTCCCTCCGCAGAAAGGGAGGGTAAAAGTACCTAAAGATTTGGATGTCATTAAGAGCACACTCAACACCCCGTTCCTCCCCGCGAAAGTTTTGTTCAAAGGTTCAACTGTGAGCCGCGTACCCACTATGAAGTTTGAAGACTGGGACCTCGCGGATAGCGAGAATTTTCCTCACTTGGAAACTAACCAACTGATGAAACAAATCACGGAGGGGGCAGTTACAACATTGTAGCCACGAAAATGGCTACACGGGGTAGAGGAGGCTAGGCTACTCCACCTCCTATCAATTCCACACTTTCATTGGGCCCCAATCATGATATTTGTCATCAGGCAACTGCTTTGCCTAGTGCATGATGGGTACTTGTGGCTGGAAGAGCCCATTCCCATCACAACGAAGCTCATTCATAGGATTTCTCGGCTTCCTTGTGCAAGAAGGGACCTCACGGAAATAGCTGGCACAAGTGGAGACTTGACGATTGCAGAGGCCATGAAAAAGAAATATAAATTGGAGAAAAAGTAGAGGGGTTACGATATTACTAGCATTTAGGACAAAGGGGTCTATGTCGCTACCTAATTGTTGGCAAGGAAGGTGATGAGAAAATGTCGTGGTAATGAGATACCAGCAACAGTCATCGCACTGGCCGAGCAATGCCAGAAGGGGTACGATTCAACTAGTCGCAGTTCCTCTGCGAGGAATTACTGAGAACTCCAAGGAGGCCCAAGAGCAGGGTAAGACTTTCCACTACGCGTGGTTTCTCTTATCTATCCTGTTGGTTACAAGAGAATTGCCTAAGGATAGTCAGTTTACTCCCGTTGATCAGGACTGGCCAAAGCCAGCAAAATACACGTCACTATGGGCAACAAAGGATGCCACGTGCATCCGAGAAACCAAGATCTTCTGGGTACTAATGGAAGCGAGCATAAGACTATGGATCAACAAGCGGCCATGCCTATCCCCCTCGACATATGACAGTCTAAAGAGTTTTGTAGACTTTAAAGTAGATATGCAAATTGTGTATATCAGGGCACAACAGGATCCAGAGCAGAAGTGGACCACGCTCCCTTTCATCGCAATAGATGACGCTTTTTTCGCAATGATTGACACATGGCCACCGGAATGGCGCGCACCAGATGGGGTAATGGGCGACGAAACAGAGATTCAAAAACAAAAGGTTGTCGCCAAGTGGCTAGCACAATAGAAATGGAACGAACAATTAGCTACGGAAGTACGGGCATCCCTAGAGGCAACGAAGGCCGCGGGGGAAAAGACAGTAGCAGTAGGGGCCACTACGATGCAGGAAGAAAGATACTCAGACATAACTACAGAATAGGGGACAAATGCGACAAAAGAAGGCATGGACCCAAGCACCACCTTGACACAATTGAAACGACCGCGCGGAACAGAACAAATAGGGCCATGGAAGAAGGCCAAGGCTTCCAAGTTGGATGGGGAGCTTATTACACTAACGAAGGGTGACCTATATGGCATCGGCGACATAGCTCACTAAGTAACTAAGGAGGCGCTCCAGGAGGCAATGACAGAGCAGCAGAATGTGTTGGGGGAGCTCAAGGTGCAACTCAAGGAACTTCAGGTGTGGACCCCACAACAAGCAAAAGTAGCTAGGGCTACAGGTACATCAGCAACTAAGCAATTGCTGCGAGCCAAAAAGGCAAATACTATTGCGTTTCCAGAAGGAGCACTGAAAACGACCAATACGGAGGACAGAGCTACGGTAACCTGGCTCAAGGGACTTGTTTTAAACTCTGCTACTTGGCTGCGAGAAATATTATACCAGCTACAGGATGGAGCGATGACAGAGCTCCGTGCTAGGGAAGGATGCGCAGTCCAAGTGCTCAGTGAATAGCACATCAACATCGAGCAGTTGAGCCTTTAACACGATGAAGCGATAACATAGGCTCAACAGTTGGAGAAAATCATCGAGGTAGCATGTCGCTGTGTCCCCGAGCTGGAGATTGCAGTAGACTTACCATGGGTATCCGAATCCACAAACTGGCCAGTGGATTCCGGCAGGCATAGGAGGAAGCAACAAAGATTCAGATGGACCTCAACCTGCAGATTGCGGAGCTGAGGCTGAAAGTGCAGCCCGCTACACCGCCGGAAGTCAGAGAGCAATGGAACCATGACATTCAATCAGGGTTGGAAACAATAGTGTGTTATACATGATTGCACAGGCTTGTTACATCAGTCACTCGTCACCCTCACTTCACTACAGGAAGACCCAATGCTACAATGGTTGGAGACAGAAGCGCGAGAGCTGCAGTAGGACTATGAAAATATTTGGGGGACCATGCAGACGATCGCCCTTACCCAGCGACTGGCCAAGATGAGGGAGGCTCGGGCTCTCAAAGCACTGGTGGACATCACGCACCAAAAATAAGTAGTGCTTAAAGAACGCATCCATCCTTGGCTCAAGGAAGCATTCACGGTCACAGCTAAGATTGAGGGAAAGTTGGCATAGATGTAGGGCATATACACACTAAGGCAAAGAATTTCACCTAACGATGAAGCATCAGAGATAAGCGCACAACGAGTACAACAAACAGCGGAAGAATGTGTTGCGGACATAAAAGAAGCACAGAGGTTGTTAGATGAACTTCGCACGAAGATCAACGCACCAGCCAGGTGACTCGGGGTGAGTCATGATGTTTGTTTTGGGGGCCTAATAGGTAGCAGATCCCCCGCATAATGATTTTGGGGCTTAAAGCCCATAATTTTGGGTAATGGTATTGTAAAGGCTCCGTGAAGTGTGCGAATCATGAATTGTATTGAGTCAAGTCAAAGGGTTGTCCGCCCTTAAACAATGTAAGGTAATGTAAAATGAGTCAGCCTACCCATGGTCCGCGGACCATGAGAATGTATAAATAGAGCAAGGCCCTAAGGGTAGAAGGTAAGTTTTGAGATCTGATCTAAAAGGATATGGGTTGTTGAATGTGATAATCGCTCTAAGTCTGTAAGTCTGAGTTGTGGGTCGTAGCAGTAGAAGAGGCTATGCGGCTGTGTGTGCAAAGGCCTGGTAGAGTCCGCAACTGTGTGTGCAGACCCCTGTAGCTGTGTGCACAGGGTAGCAAGTGGATTGTAACTGGAAAAAGCAGTAATAAAGATAAGTTGGTTTTGGAATATCGCGTATTTGTTTCTATGTTTCTGTTTATGCGTTTGTTTACAGTTTATCATTGCGCGCATGTCTGTTTATGTTGAATGGTAACTGAAAGTATTTGGCCCACTTAATTTAATTCAAGATCTAGAACGATAATAAGCAAAGTAAAGGGTAAAGAACGTTCGCGCTCATCATCCAAGCCGTGCGAAGGTAGTTGCACTGAACAGACAGCTACGCAGAAGTAGTGCAACGTGTAGGACCAGTTCGCGAAATTACCAGATCTCATCAAGACATCCCTAGGGTGTGGAAACCTAGTTCCAGCACCCTCCCATACTACCTCGGGTGAGTCCTTAGTTCGCGCTCCCCGAACTGTTGTCGAAAGTGCCGGTAGTTTTGGGATTTGTTTGGCTAAAACACTTCTGAACCTGGATCAGGTCCCAACAAGCCAACAAAGAGGAAGGTTATAGTTGCATTGTCAACTATAAAAGTTGGGTAGACGTTAATGACTCATAGATTTAAGAAAGCTATATGGTTGTAAAATTTCCGTTCAATTAGCACTTTTCTTTAATATGCAGTGAGAATAGGTTGTAATAGACCAAGTGTTATTTTTCTAGCAAAGATCCTTGCTTATCATTTCAAGACAAATAATATTTATGTACAATACCATTTTGGTAAATAAATCTTTGAAATATAGATCAAAGTATTGTTGGAGAACATTGACATATTAAAGAATGTTGTAAATTCATTAACAAAGTTTGTTAGAACTGAAATTTTTTCTTGGTGTAGAGAATCAATGAGCATTATTGCCCCTAGTGGTTGACTATATAAATGTTTCCTTTTCCCCCTTAAAAAAATACAAGTGGGAGAATTTTGGACATGCGTTATATGCTTTGCAGACCATTCCTAAAGCAAAGAAGGTTTAGGTGAGATGTGAAACCCCACAATTGGTGGGGTGAGCATAGGGTGGGGCCACTAGGGGTTTAGGATAATGTCCTTAAAATATTTTTTTGGCGTCCACGTTTTGGTTTCTATTGTGTATTTTTAACCAATGGTTTTTCAACACACTATAAATTAGTTATTGTTAATAAATTAGGATTGTAATGTAATCCAAGTTAACATATTAAGATTTAATATGTTATACAATCATTGTATATTGTATTGGGAACAATGAAGTTGAAAAGGAGAAAGTTAGAGGTGTGGTTGATTCATAAACTACCCTAGATATTCCAGTGGATAGTTTGTCACAACAGATCTGATAAATTATACTTAAAATTCCAAAATTTACACAATGAGGGTTTATTTCTCTTTAGATTTATGGATATGTAAATTATTGTTTAATGTGTATGCATGCAAATTATAATTATGCAAAAAATAGAAAACAGTGAAATAAAAAATTGCAAACCACAATTGACACAAGATATTTCTTGGAAATCCCTTTTGGGAGAAAACCCAACTAGAAGGTGATGTTGCTCTATTCTCTTTCTCTGAATAGAAAGTGGTTGCAAGTGAAAAGAAGTAAGGCCTATGGTTTGTGGGCTACTAAAGTGCACAAGTCCTCTTTGTTTACTCTCTCCCTATCCCTCTCAACTACTCTACTTGTTTATAGAACAAAACGCCATAACAAAATGGAACCCCTTTTCATCCTCTTGGCTTTGCTATAACACAGCCCGAAAGCCTACTAGTGGTTAGGTTTGACTCCTTCAACTCTTAATTAGAGTTACAATATTGACTCTTCTAGAGTCTTCTTCATCATGATTATGTGGCTAGCCCATTGTCCATGAGTAATAGCGCTGGCATAGCATAATCTCGAATTATGGCAGGGAAAACAGGAAGGCCAACTTCATTGCCATAAATTTTGCACACAGACTCTGATTGAGGTGATTGTTGTATCATTGAAAATGTATATTTGTGTAGAATAGGAAAATAATGTGTGGCACTAAAGAGGAAAATTCCCCCCCCCCCCAAAAAAAAAATGTTGTTTGATGCCTCAAAATACTCTCAAAAGTTTTTAGACCCTAATTTGCCAAATCGGATCACGCTAATAAAAATGGTCTTGTGAGTTGATTCCTCTACTTTTTCCACTCTAAAAGCATTAAGATGGAAGAGAAACAATATAATGATCTAATCTCAATCACTAGCTATCAAGTTGGTTGGTTTTCCTAGTTAAAGGTTTTTATATTAAATCTTTGTGTATTGTGTATATGTATAATTGGTATTCTAGTTTTTAGATTGAATCTATTAGTATTACTTTTCTTGCACAAATTTAACAAACTTTTCATATAAGTGTTGATCTAATTTGGGGAGAAATACGTTTGGCCACAACAAAGGAGGAGATAAGTTTCCATGCTTAGTTCAAAGTAGACAATCAACTTATTATTGATGGCTTCATGGAATTCTAAGTAGCATAGAACTCCTAACCAAAACACCAAGAAAACATGAGTAGTGAACTAAGGGAAAACCAACCTTTAAATCACTGCTAGTTGGCGTCAATTCAGGAGATGAAAAACATCCATAAAATTATGTAATATGTGAACAACCATTAAGTAGTGGCTATGTAGAATAAAATAAGCAACACTTAATATGTATGGAAACTTAGAATCATAAAAGTGATAATATATACTTAATTAAAACAAATAAAAGACAAATGGCAATAGTTTGAGAACTCATAAAAAAAAACATTACAACACACACCTCACTTAAAAAAATGACTCCAAAGTTATAAGGGTTAATACAAGATGGAGTAGTAAAAGAAATGAGTGTAATATTGAAAAAAAAAACACACATAATGCCAGATGAGGTAATAAAAGAAACAAATATAATATTGAAAAAAACATGAAACAAACATCTTCATTGCAAAAAAGTGATAACAAATATTGATAAGTCAAAAATAATATATTATTAATATATTAATTTGAGGATTTATGATGCAGGCAGGGCCTGCAAACCCCAGATCTTTCCTGTTCTATGCATATACAAATGTATCATCATAACTGTCCAATAAAACTCCGTATTAAGACAATTTTCACCCACTGGCAATCTTAATTAATATGTGGAAGCTTATATCTCAATTTTTGGTAATTTCATCTTTATCATTTTCATGCAGAAGCTTTTCAATCATAAAATCATCACATAAATGGAAGCTATTTTAAAAGCCAAACTCTTTCACACTAAGGTTCCTTTATGAAGGAACCCATGCCTGATCATGATATGAAACCATACATTCAGCAATCACCTTTTCAAAAGATAGGATTTAGAATCCACTCACAAGTTTCCACTCTAATATTCAATGAATGAAATTAAACATGCATTGCCCTTGACTTATTGAATTAAATTCATCATTCACCAAATCACCTTATACAACTCTTATTTTATCATTCATTGATACAATGGATTCTCTCCACACTAAGGATTGACTCCATTTCGTTTTGGAATCAAATTCATTTCAACGCTTCCAATAAACTGTGTGAATTCTTGCATGGTTTCCTACATGCAAACTCAATCAAATTCTGAACAGATTCCAACAAAAAAACCTCTGCACCCTTATGAAGCTCTACGCTTCATATTCACTGTGCATTCTATATTATTTTTTAAAACACTACTCATTAAAACCACGGATTAACTCAACTCTCTCTTTCAACATCTGATCAAAATTACTGTGAATTCACCTTACAACTCACGATTCTCCCACCAATCGAATTCCGCCTGCAACTTAATAAACATTCAAACATATAAAACGCAGTCTTGGATATCATAACGTTGGTTATTTCTGCACTTTATCCACGATTTGACATACCAGAATCCGCATCTACCATAAGGAGATCCATGCATTCAATTATCACTCCACCACCAAGCGCCATTGCCTCCTCAATCCTTCAACGCTCTGCCACATTTCACAGTGACAAACCCCTCTGTGCGCAGGTCACAGCTACGACCCATATGATGTCGACTGACATCATTTTACATCATCGCGCAGTTAATACAACAGTTGGATTTGCATTTAAAAATAATTGTTCACACATATTCAAACCAGCTCAGCGCCTTCCATAAAGTCGACTCTCCAAGTTTCGTTACATCATCCTCTTGCACGCAGAACCTGTCACTTAATAACTGTAAACAGATTCAATCAAATAGATACAAAAAGCCTTGCACGCAGAACCTGTCACTCAATAACTATGAACTGATCACATCGATACAAAAAACGTTCCACTGCTTTTCTACTGTGCTAGTAAATTGATTCAACGTTGTCCACACCAGCGTGACTCATACATTTAGTAGAATCAAAACACATTCATTTTCTATTAAAAACACAGCTCTTTAAACTCGAACCTTCTAGGTGTTGTAAATAATACTGAGAGGGGGGGTGAATCAGTATTATCTGATCAATTCTTTACTTTTTCAAACCCAGAACATATACGCTACTTCAGTCAAATGAACCCGCGTATATACGCAACTACAGATAAGGAAACCTGCGTATACTATGCAGATTTATAATTTACTTTATTCTACAGATGTTGATCATTAAGTTATGCACTAGAATCATATAAACAATTTCCAGGAACAATAAAACAAATCAGAAGACAACCACACATAAGAACACAAGATATAAGGTGGAAACCCAATGTGGGTGAAAACCACCTGCTACAATTCATCTCTATCTTCTTTTCATTAGAAACATCTTTTTACAATGATTCTGTACTAGTGCAGTCCTTTACCAGTACGCAGGCTGTTACCTGCAGAGAGCTACAACCTTCTCTCGTTTTCCAGCTTCTCCTGGAAGGGAGCTACAACCCCCTTAGTTCTGGTACTAGTTGAGATACTAGTGTGCAGGCTGCTACCTGCAGAAGGCTACAACCTTCTCTTTCTTCCAGGGACCACGTTTCATAAATTTTCAGACTGGATCCACAAATAAAATCAATCAAACATCAAGAATTTCTGCATCAACCAATCACCATTTCACCAATCAAGACTGAATCAAAATAAACACTTCTCTGTCAACTGTACCCAGATCACAGTAACTGTAATCACACCTCAAATTCTAAACCCAGATCACTGCAATAATCAACAGAAGCAGCTAGAACATAAATTATGAGATGTACGCTACTTCAATATTCAGAAACTTGCGTGTATACGCTTCTGTATTAAGATCAACCTGCGTATACGCACTTCCGCCTTCCATAAAATGCGTGTATACGCACCTGTGCTGAGATCAACTTGCGTATATGCACTTACGCCTTACATAACCTACTTGTATACGCACCTGTGCTTCACTGAACCTGCGTACAGATCTATAGAGGTAATTTACCCCTTCAAATGTTCAGATATTAGTTTACCCAGATTATCAGATTTATAGATCAAGCAAGCGCCACATAGAACAGATCAAAATCATACAAAGATACTATCATTCAAGCCTTAAGATTTTGACCCATCAAAAGAACTTATCCTTCTCCTTGCAACTCATATTCCTTCTTCCTTCATATCCATATTTGCACCATAACCCAATCACTGTATTCTAGATCTAGCACTTTTTCAGATATTCAATAATTCAGATCATGCCTTGTCAAATGATCTCCTTCCTCTTTTATAGTCTTAGGCCTTTCACAATACCACAATCCAAAACCATAACAATTCAATACCATGGACCCAATACTTGGGATCAACACTTATGACGAGATACCATGGCCCAAAACCATAGGTTCAAATACCAAGGACTAAATACCACGGACCAGAAACAAGTTTTCCCACATATACGCGCTTTTCCTTGCATGAAAGTGCATGTATACACATATGCGCCTTGGGAACATTCAACCCGCGTATATACGCGGCTTCATCAAAGTGAACCTGCGTATATGTCCTTTTCTTCTTTCTGAGTGCCTGAACTGTGATCTGTCACCAGAGTGAGTTGCCATCAAGGACAACACCTATGCCATAGTACCAAAACTGCCAAACATGTGCCAGAATGCCAACACTAGGTTTCTTATGAAGCTCATGACTTCATATTCACTAGCGCTTTCTTCCTTTCGTTGCTATCAATCAACTACAAATCGATATTAAAACAACCATTCATTTGACCAACATAATTTAACAATTATCATGTCGAGATTAATAACTTATATGCAGAGCTGTATATCAGGATTGAAAGTTCAATTTCATTTTTCCTCATAATCTTTGATCTTACTCAGGTTCATTGAATTATCATCAAATGTCCATATGCACACTCTTATTCCAAATCACAACATTTAAATACCCAATTTATAAATTCACCAATAAACTCTGAAACACACTTATCCTGTTAACAATGAAAATACTTACAAACTATTCTTCCTAGCCAGATATTCGACAGTTGTGGCCCTTACAATTTGCCCATAGGCTTACAGCCTTAGCTGTTCAAAACCTGCTCTCTACCACTCTCCCTCTCTCCAACTATTCAAGTGTATTTTTCTTCACAAAAACCACTCCTATTTATACACAAATAATGCATTTAATTCACTCAAAATATCTGTCCACCTAATCCTCAACTAATCCCATACATAGAAATCCTAATCCCAAATTTTGCTCCTAAACTATTTCTCTCATATCCTTTTATTTATTAAAAGAATATTTACATAATCCTCACTTTTCATAATTATCTCCTATTTTATTAAAAATAACAAATTAATTAATAAAATATTAAAAATTGTTACACCCCTTTTATCACACATTGACAAAAAAAAATGGTCTTGGTCTGCATCAATTTAGTATCATTATTAACATAATGGTGATTTAGTATCATTATTAGTCCCTGCTTGGGACTATTAGCGATCGATTGTCTATTGACGGCGTATTAATCTCTTGTTTGACCAAAAAATATTGTTGTACATCACAACTTTAACCAAAGTTTTTATATTACAAAATAATATAAAACTTATTATGTAATTTTTGATTGGACAACAAAGTTGGGGGTCTTATTGCGCGCTTCGCAGCTTTTAAGACATTATGTTCGGGGTAAAAATAAAATATCCAAAGTTTTCAGAGATGAAACGTTTTTGTTATCCAAAGTTTTCAGCAAGTTTTTTATTGGATTTTCGGATTGAGGTCTTATTGCAGACTTATTCTTTTTTGATTCGGTTTGTTGATTTTATCCAAACTCTGCAATCGCCTTACTTTTACCCAAAGTTTAATTCTCTCATATTTTCAATTGCATTTAGTTAATTTTAGGCAAAGTTTCAGTCACCTATAGTGGACAAGTGCCGCCCACAAATACACCTGCCACACTGCCAAGAGCTCCCAAAAATACACCTGCCACCCTCCAAAAAAATACACATGCCAGACCCACTTACACCTGCCACAATTTCCATCCATGGTAAACTCGCTAGATTCAAAGCTCCGCATTCTTCTCCGAGTGACCATGGAATGAACATCTAGTCACTAAAATTCATGGTGAGCAAATGCTGGAACTTGAGCGGGAGGCCAAAATTCAGAAAAAAACCTGCAGAAACAGCCTTTCATAAGAATTTCTACTGTGTAGCAGAATCCTCAAGAACGGTGATCGATCTCAGTCCGCGTTAAAGTAAACAAAGTAAATCCTTTCGCTTTCGCCCACCTTACGAAAAAGTACAGGGGATTTGCTGTGGGCGTTTTTTCTAATTCTCTGACTTCCTCTGTATTTTGTCTTTCGGTTGAATTTTTTGATACTGTCGAGTGCTATGAAAGCAAGGCGTGCGAGAGGATCTTCGTACTAACAAACTATTATTTTTCCGTATTTGGCTCTGATTGCAGAATGGGATCATCGGTTAGACGGGTTTTGATCCATGCGATAGCTGTGGTTAGTCATTTTTGCTGTTACGCAGGCTTCCCATGTGATGCATGCTGTTAACACAGCGAGCACAAGAGTTGAACAGCGGTATCGCACAGCCTACCGTTTTCAGCCCAAAAAGAACTGGATGAATGGTGTGTACAATCCATGCTGCTATTTCAGATTTCACATGAGAATTCTGTTTTGGGATTTAAACCGATTTTCTAACTCTCTTTTCGTTTGTTTGTGATTGCCTGCATGCCCAACAGACCCTAATGGTGAGATTTTCATTCCGTTTCGACTCATGCATTCAAGAGTTATTAGATCTAATATTTTATGTGATGAATTTGGATTGGGTTTGTTTTGCAGTGCCAATGTTCTACAAGGGATTCTACCATTTCTTCTACCAGTATAATCCTTATGGAGCGGTGTGGGGAAATATTGTCTGGGGGCATGTTGTTTCAAAGGATCTCATTCACTGGCGTTCACTGGACCCTGCCATTGTTCTGAGAGAATGGTATGATATAAAGGGCTGCTGGTCCGGTTCGACAACGTTACTCCCCGGAGACAAGCCTGCGATTCAGTACACAGGATGGGCCAATTCATCCAAACAGCTGCAGAGCATGGTTGTTCCTAAGGATGCCTCTGATCCTCTTCTGCGGGAATGGGTAAAGATCCCTCAGAATCCTCTTTTCGTTCCTAAGGATGCCTCTGATCCTCTTCTGCGGGAATGGGTAAAGATCCCTCAGAATCGTCTTTTTGTTCCAAATTTTGGAACCAATGGGAGCTCATTCAGGGATCCCACCACCGGATGGCTTGGCCTTGATGGAAAATGGAGGATTGTGGTTGGAAATAAGAGGAAGCACAGAGGGGTGGCTTTGTTATACAGAAGCAAGGACTTCGTCCACTGGGTGAAGGCCAAGCATCCTCTGCATTCGTCTAAATTCACCGGAATGTGGGAATGCCCTGACTTTTACCCTGTTCCTCTTTCTGGGAACACAGGATTAGACACGTCCGCTATTGGGCACTCACTTAAACATGTTTGAAGGTGAGTCTCGACGATTACAAGTACGAGTATTATAAAGTGGGAACTTACTTGCGGGACAGGGATCGATACGTGCCAGACAATACGAGCAGCGACGATGAAAATGGGTTGAGATATGACTATGGCAAATTTTATGCTTCCAAGACATTTTTTGATCAAAATAAGCAGAGGCGCATTCTATGGGGATGGATTAACGAATTGGATAGCGTGGGGATGGATTAACAAATTGGATAGCGTGTCTGATGGTAACAAATCGGATAGCGTGTCTGATGGTAAAAGCAAGGGCTGGTCTGGTGTTCAGGTAAACTCAGTCTATATCACTTAATTTAGGGTTAAAGCTTCGTTGAGTGTATAGATTATTTACATCAAATCTTGGTTAAGGATAGAGAATAGGGAGAGGGGCGCGACTTTCTTATTTTAAGATAAGGAGACTTTTTTAGTGAAACTTTAGATTTTCTTGATTATGAAAGAAGACGAGCAACTCTGATTTTTAAAATAAGGGATCGAACAAAAATCCCTGACTAGTCTTTGACTAATTAATTTAAAACAAGCTACACACCCCACCCCATCACTCTAGATTTTAGTATATAATATTTTGAATCACTCTGAACTTTAATTTATAGATGATCGTCATTTTTGTGATAACTGCCATAGATTTATGGTAAGTTTCCACAGAAGCTGTGATGATTGTGAGTATGATCTTTATCTTTTTTTATTGCTATGAACTTGGGGAAGAGCGTTTACCGTTTTTTGAGGTATGCATTTTACATCTAGATTAAAAATACTACATTTTGAGTTTGAAATTGATATATTATTTTACTTTTTAATGTTGATTTCAGTTTAAAAGATTATATGTATTTTTAAAATTAAACCA